>FLMG01004374.1:155541-218107 GCA_900088475.1 Hyphochytrium catenoides
TCTGGGACTGGAAGGAACATGCTTCACGCATTCTGTCTCTCCTTCCACAACTCCACTATGAAGTTTGCTGGTACAAGAGAAAGCTTGTATCTCTCGTGGACCGAAGACGAGGAATCCTCTCTCTATTACAGAGCCTTAAAGGGCAGATTAAAGAAGCTGAGAGCCAGTCCATAGAGAGCGCAAATTTATGGACCGCCACAAGGGAGGTGGCAGAAAGTGTGAAGCAGCTAGAAGCGGCACTGGAACTATCACAAAGAAGGCTGAAGGACTTAAGGTTACATACTCCCATCAAAGACAGAGAGAGAGAGAGAGAAGAGGTCTAAATTTTGGAAAGTGAGAACCAGAAAAGAGAGAGCAAAGAGAACTTGAGGAATGCTTGCGTCACTTCCGCCACTGGATAGTGGAGAAGAAGGATCCTAATCTTTATTGTAACTGAAATCTTTCAAGTGCTCCTAGGGGTTTCTTCTTCTCTAAACACTTTCCCCTCGAGTCCTATCGTACTCGTGTTGTATGCTCTATAGAGTATCTGACTCCTCCTCCTTCTTTCGTCTGTTTATCCCTTCCATATTCTTCAGAAAGCTGGATGCGCGGGCACGAGAGGAGCTGAGCACTCTGAAGATCGCTCTGACAGCCACGAGAGATAACTTTGCCCGCGCTTCCACTGGAACAAACTTTAGAGAGATTGGTAAGGATTGTGCTTTCTCATGAGTGGAATGACTAAGACAGTGGACTTGGGTTGTTGAATAGTGAAGGCGGGTGAGGTTGAGACTCTGTGTTGAAAGGGACTCCATAGCTCAGACTGCGAGTTGGCTGAGTGGGACCCGTCCTAAATAGAGAAGGGGTGATGCTTGTTGGAGGAGACACTCGCTGCCGGTGGACGAAACTTATTTCTCGTCTTAATCGCAGACTACTGGCGTAACGAAGCAGAAGTCGCGTCCACCATGAAGGGCAGAGCTGAAAGGGAGATAACAAAACTTACTGACGAGATTCGAGCGTTGGAGAGAGAAACCTCGAAGACAGAGATTGAGGTATTGAAGCTATGATGCTCTAACGCTTCTGAAGCCTCTATTTTTGTCTATCTTTATCCAGCTTCATCCGTTCCCCTATTTTTCTCTGGTTTTATACATGTACGTACCTTAGCCATTTGAGCTGGTCATCTTCACCATCTCAATGGGGTGAGCTCTAAGGAAGAGATGGTGCTTGGTCCCCAAAAAGATTATTGCTGCTTATGACACTAGCTCCCTTTCTCACGTTGCTACAAATCTCACCGACGCCATGTTAATAGTGGCGTGACAAGACTCGTGCTCTAAAGAGGATGACCACGCAGCACCTTACCATCATGCAAGGATTATCCGACAAGAAAGAGTTGCTGAAGCTGCGGTACGTGACGTAACTCCCCCCACTTCAGGTCTTTGGACTTCTAGATCTCTGTACTTGTGCGCCTCCTTATCCAATACTCTGGTTTATTTTCTCTTCTTATCCAACACTTGGGTGGTTGTTCTGCCCACAGCTTCAAGCATGAGGTCCAGTTGTTTGAAGACTTGGGCCACCAGGGAAAAGAGCTTAAAGCCGACATGGCGGAGGTCGAGAAAGAGATACAACGGTAATTAATGGAAGGCCAGCTGGGTAACAAGAGCAAAGAGGCTTAGGGAACTGATCTAGAAGGAAAAGAGATGACCCGCATAGGCCATTCAATTCTCAATCTATTTTCCTCTTACGCAAGGGGACAGATCAGGTTATACTCTATACCAGGCACCTAATTCCTGCCGTCGGTTCTGGCTTTTCCAGGAGAGAGAAAGTCCTGGTAGCCATTGCGAGCGGTCTTCGCTGCCTAGAGGTTGCGATTGAATGCTTCCACTCTGGGGTAGAGCCAGACTTCGACACTCTATTTCCTCTCTCCCCACCAGTTACAACTGAAGTAGGAAAGACGACCGAACTCGAGGAGGCAGGGAAAGCTACCGCGCAAATGGTCGAGATGCCGAAGACTCCTCCAAAAGAGGAGAAAGTCGAAGAGGCCCCCAAAACTATTGAAGACCGGCCCAAGACGCCTGAGCCAATCACGTTACTTTCTAGCGTGGCTGTAGCAAGCAATCCTCTCACCATTCTCTCGCTCGAACAGATCGTAACCACTAGAAAGTACGCATATCTTCGTTCAACTACTTCCTCTCTTTCCCACCGTTCTAGTCCTGCTATCTTGCTGTACTTTCAGGGTAGCTTAGTAGTTTCTGGGCCTCTTTTAATGGAGCCACCGTCCCGTTTGCTCTTTTCAACGCGTTCTTGCTCGTTCCTTTGACTTATCTTCCTTATTAACCCATCCCAGGAAACCCTCAAGCCAGAAGTTGGGAGGAACTGCGTTGGCCTCTCGCTTGTCAGGAGCGAGGCGCTCCGAGCTCGGTCCGAGTGCTTTGGGTTCCAGAGGAGGCCACAGAGGGCTCAGCCGACAGTCGAGTAGACAGTCGATAGGCACGAGCGCGGGATTGCTACGAGAGAAAACAAAGTTAGAGAAACTTCAACAAAGCTACGATCAAAGCGTCTCTCTCGTCTTCAAAGAGACAAGAAAGGAGGTGGCACAGAAGGCAAAGGTAATATCTCGCTCACTCTCTTTCTCTCATATGGTTCTCTGTCGTCTCAGATGTCGGCACCTCTTCAGAGGTGAATATCTCTTTGTCCTTTTCCTGTTGTTTAAGCCTTTTTTCGATGGCACATTGCATGCCCATTATCTTTCTTCCACATCGTCCTCGCAATGTCCATTAACTCTAAGTATATGTAGATCGAAATACCTCTCTAACTCATCCCGTCTTTGTCTAGAACCTAAACCTCTCAACTTTGGATCTGGGAGGGCCTTCCCAGGCCGATAGCATGTCTACAACGCGAAGTAGGGATCAGACTTACTACCTCTTTCACTTGCTCCGTCCTTCACAAGCTCATTGATAGCTGCTTCTTTTTCGGATAGAAATGTAGTCCTTTCGCTTTCTTTGAGTGGTTTATCTGCTCATTCATGTTCATTTAGGCCGCTTCGTCACTTCTCAGACGCTGGTCAAGCTTGCTCTACTCTTCAGCAAACAGAACCCTCTTGTCTGGATGCGCTAGTCTCGTTCGTTTGTCCTTTGGCCACCTGTTCCATCGCCAATCACTTTGACTCACTCAGAGCCAGCGGAACCTGTGCTGTCCCTTCCAAAAGCATTTGCACCTCCGCTCATTAGCCGAACCTCGGCCATCCTAACTGCCCTTCTCATTGCACTTTGCTCTTGCACTCTTGTCCTTAATATCTCACTGCAGCCACTGATACGAGGAATTCGAGCGCCACGCGTAACTCTGTGGATTTGAGTACTCTTTTGACCTTGGAGGCACCAGCTCGACCTGCTGAAGTGGTAAAGCCTCCTATTGCGAACAGAAAGAGAACGGATCTGCAGAAGATTATTACAAGCAAAAAAAGCAAAGACGGAGCTACCGGAGGTAGGGTAGAACTTCTCCTCTCGGCGTTGTTGAAACAATGTTCAGTTGAACCCCTGACAGCAGTGAAGCTCTATCATGTTGCCCTATCACGCATTATGAAGTGGTGCATCCCCTAGATGCCCACTGACTTAGGATTGACCCTCGAATCTGGACCTCTACTTCTCATTGTTCTCGAAAGTGCCTGTCCTCCATCGCCTCTTCTCACATTGCTTCCGGTCAGGCAAGCGGGGTAAAGGAAATCATCAGCATGCCAGCGTCCAAGTCGAATATAAAAAGCCAGATTGGGTCGCGGATGAAGAGGATGAGTTGGAGGTTTCAAATGTCAATTTTCTAGATACAGCCAACTTTGGTGCGTCTAATATGACCGAGATGAGTCTCAACGGGGTTTGTTTTGTACGCCTCCCTCTGCGGTTTCCTTTTCATCATCTGCTTAGAGGTTCTTCATCAGGCAGAGACGGATTCCAGTCTTTCACTCTCTTGAGTTCTCTCTCCTGACCGTGATCATAGTCCTTCTTATGCTTCCTATTCCAGCATTCTTTTGTTCGCTAGTCTAGATTCCTTCCTATCGCCGGACGAAGGTCCAACTTCCGAACGGCTCACATTGAGTTTGACCTCGCAGCCCTGAGCGCTAGCTCTTCTCAAGATGAGGAACAGACGACGGGAAGAAGGGTCCGCAGCGTTTTCCTAGAGACAAGCAAGAAGACCTTAATAGGGCAATCGGAAGAAGAAGAACAGGGGGATAGGAGCCAAGAGGAGGCCGAGGCATCGGATGACGAGAAAGAGAAGAATAACTCCAGGAGCGTCACAGTCATGAAGGAGGTTGTCGACGTAGAGACAGGCGGGGACCGGTTATCCACGATAAGAGATTGGCGCTCTAGCATCTTCCTCAAAAGTGGGATCGTGAATGAGGCGGGTTGGAAAAAGGGCACCTTAAACCCTTCGATCTTGGGCCGTGCAGGTGCTGCCTAGATATAGATTTCTCCTCCTCCGGGTCAACAACCCTTGTGACCCTCTCCCGTGGTTCTTGGTTGTTATCCGCTTGGCTTAACATCCTATCCTCTTGCTCTTTGCTACTGCTTGTCTCCTTTAGATTCTCTCCTGCAGGCAGCAAATTCCGCTTCTGGTCACATCCCCACTCTTCCTCGCTCGAAGACTTTTCTGGCGCTTTCAAGCTCCAAAGGTCAGCTTTTGGATGTTCCCCAGAAAGCTAAGGGAGAGATAGATGAGACAGGAGTTGCAAATGAAGGAAGGAGTACGAAGAAACCCCTCTCTCTTAACGAGCTTGCAAGGGCTAAAGATAGGGAGGCATCCCTCGGGGAGAAGGGTGAAGGTGAAGAAGTGGTACAAGACCAGAAGGTCCCTACACTCGCTACTCCGTCCGATCTAAAAGATGAGCCAGAGCTTAGAGAATCAGAAGAAGCAAGAGAGCCCATGCCTAGCGGTATGTGTCCCTTTCTAGCTGTTAGAAGGTTCAGGAGAATGATGTGATATGAGATACAGCTACTAGCTGTTATTAGCGAACGCTAAATTGTAGTGCCCTGCGTTGTGAGGACAGGACGAGGTAGAGAGGGTAGACAGAGAAGGACTCTGAATGATGTCTAAGTATGAAGAAGAAGAGGCTATTTGTCCGAGAGAGGAGCAAAGAGGTTCTGTAGGAAGGGTTGGTCGGCCTATACTAATCAATTTCGATCACAGGCGTTGTGAGGCCCTTGACGGTGATTGACAAAGAGGTATTGCCAGAGGAGTGCGAGAAGGCGACAGCTGTCTCCGTTTTCCCGAGCGGTCGGGAAGTCCTTGAGAGTCTCCAACTGCCTCTATCCCCGATGGCCACGCTCTCTCCCTCCTCTCCAGGTAAAGAGGAGGTGCCAAATCCATACCCTGGTAGTGACCGAAAGGTAAGAATCCGGCAAAACTGTTCTAGCCTTCGATCGCGCTTTCCTTTGAGCATTTCTCTCTCACAATATTCGCTAGAATGCACTCACCCGCTTCCAGCTGCCTAGTAGTTGGGGTCCTCTCCCTAGCTTTAACCTATATATGAGGGATGGGGTCCTCGATCCAAGCTTTTGATCTCCTTTAACTTTTGTTAATAACTCTTCTCGTATTTCTGATTAACAGGTACTCGAGCTAAGTACCCTACGTGGGTCATTCGTCCATGGCATGAAGTTCCGCGCACCTTTGACAGAAAGCGAGGAAGATAAGGAGGGGATGGAGGGCTTGGAAGTTGAAGAGAGCAATCTCAAGCTGCTAATCTCGTCGCTTCCGAAGGGGTTTGTTCGCCCATCCACTGCTCTTTCGTCCAAACATGCTTCCTATCTGGACCACATAAGGGAAGCCACTGAGGAGGACGGGAGAGACGTTGACGTAGATGATGAGAACGCAATAATTACTGAGATTAAGCAAGAGGACAACACGGCTTCCCAACTCCAGGTGGTGGGGAGCCCAGTGAGAGCAGAGCGGAGAGAGAGGCATAAGCCGAACAAAATGGAGGAGGGACGAGGAACAGAGGATACCCGATATGAAAGTGGGAGGAGTGACGAAGAAGAGGACGAAGGAATGGACGAAGTCTACGAGCTCAGGAGTCTTCCAAAACTCAGCACTTCCGAGATCAGCCTTCAACCTCCGCCAATCAATGTCATTGTACCTGTGTCTTCTTCCTCAGCGCCTTCGGGGACCACTACGGCCTCTGGACCGTCACTCGATTCGTTGGAGCCGCTGCAAAGTGATATGGCAGCCGAGAAGGGAAGTGACACGGGGAGCAACCTGATATCTGTTCTGAGGATTACTAGGCCGCCGAGTTATCCTCGCCCGGCTGAGTTTGGCCCACTTCCCTCACAGACCGCTGTGATAGATACCGTCTCAAGGTCAGAATATCCACTTTTTGAATCTCTCCCTCCTTACTTGGTGACTCGTGTCCTTCGAACATCATCTGTCCTCTTTTTAACTCCTTTTCTCCTTTCAATCAACCTTATCACCTCTCATGACTTTTATTCACTCAGCCAAGGGACAAAGAAGGCGCTACAAGTCCAAATATCTCCTCTTTTGAAGCTAGAGAGCTCTGGCGAAGCTGCAGAGGAGACAGCTAATCAAACAAAAGCTATAGAGAGCCATCTGAGCAGCGGCATCTCTTCCCTGATTTCTGTAGAAAAAGTCCCATCTCCCATTAGAAAGGAGCAAGAGAAAATGAAGGAAGGCTTAGCGGAAGCAGCAGATGTAGACGTAGAAACAGGTGCTGGAAAGACTTCCGCCTTCGAAGAAAGAAAGGCTTCCGCTATACCGCGAATTCCTTTCTCCAGGTCAGAGTCTCTATCCAGTTTGCACAGAGCTAGTAAGCAGAGAGACAGCATTAGTTCCCAAATTGGAACATTTGCGATTGGTGGTGGAGAGACTATTCCGGAAGAAAAGCCCAGTTCGCCTCTCCCCGCACCACAGGCCGCAAAGGAGACAACTGACAGCATTTCCACTGTCATAGAAGTGCAAGGCAGTACCGTCAAGGTAAGGAGAGCGGTCCATTGTAAGCAGACGAGGCTATAGATGGGGAGAAGACTTGTGAAACTGGTGGCTTAGGAGGGAAGACAAGATTAAGATGGAAGCCAAAGGCCGTCCTTAACCGTCATCGTCTACAGAGAGCGGTGCCTCCTAAGAAGGAGCTGACGCTGGCCGAGATTGACGAAAGACTGAAAGAGCTCTTCAAGGATGATCCGACGGGAGGACGGCAAAAGAGGTCAGGTCCAAGTGCTAGCCTGCATTCCACTTTCTCTTCAGGGCTTTCCCGTTGCTTCCATCCATGTTATTTTCTCTTCCTGTCTGTCTCTCTCTCTGTGCATTGCGATGCAGCCTCTCATCCCTCACCAGCACCGGCCAACTGACCTTTGCCAACCAACCTCTGTTCAAAATTTTGGGTCAGTGCCTGGCAAGGGTTTATAAAACGGGAGCAATCCGAAGCCGAGCGCGCCGCCTATCGCGAGCTCTATCCGCATCTATATAAAGGCGAAGACACATCCAAAAACGGAGGAAGGGAAGAATGATGTGCAGGACGTTTTGCGCAGACAGGGAGGCACGCACATGATGCCAGGTCAACCCTGTGCTGGCTATCCTATCCAACCAGCGGCGCAAGACCTAATCGATCTCCTTTCCTTGGGTTTATCTGTACTCGTTATGGCAGCGAAGACGGAGAAAGCTCCTATTTACTCACGTCAGAATACTTTTTAGGCTAGCCACTGATGAGCAAGCTGCAGCCTTTGCTGCCGGAACTCTCCTACTTATTTATTATGTCAATCCTTAAGTCCATCACATCAGGTCCTCCCCATACCTCACATGCCCACAGTCTTCTCGTTGTACTTTATTGTTAATGCAAAGAACCTGCTCAAGTCGCAGGACAACTGTTCTCGGCCTCTTGAGGTCACTCTGGACTGAGCCCACAGGGTCGGTCAGACGACTAAGGCTAGGTCACTGCCCTGCCATCAGGCTTCTCCCCTATCTTCAGATCTGCCCCGGTCTCAGTCCCGGTTGCCTTGAGACCTTCCTTATAGAGCCCTGTGCGCTGACCACCATCTCTGGCTTCCCCTGTGGCCCACGGTCCAAGAGATCCCCGCTCGCGCCATCAGCAGAGAGACGAATCCTCTCGCAAGAACGGTCAGAACCATGACAAAATGGGCGTTAGCGGCTCCTAATGTGTTACCGCCAAAAACCAACTTCCTCCTCCGTCTTTCTCTTCAACACCCAGCTCTCAATGCCCTTTAACACGCCCTGCTGTGCTGCATCTCTCAGTCTCATTACTGCCTGCATGGCCTGCTCCCGTGTAGAACCCGTTCTCCTCCCACTCTATGGCTGCTAATGATGAAAGTCGTAGCGGAGGAGCAGTAGCTGGGTCCTCACTTCTTCTATTAACCTTTCCCAATGAGTGCCTCTAGGATGTCTGTTGCGTGGCCTTGCCTAGCATGAAAGGCTAGCCCGCCCTTCTTGCCCTAATGGATGTAAAGGAAAATGTCGTCCAGCTGTTGAACGATGCCCACCTCGCTGGCCAGACTGAAAAGCTGCAGCTACTAGCGACGGTCAGGGAGATCGCTTTCAATAGGGACCACAGCGTGATTCCTATCATCGCACCTGGCGTGGCAGAGCTCAAGGTTGATCAACATGTCAAAGCTCGACTCTTCTGCCTAAACTTCTTTGAGGATATCTTGAGGTCATCGGACTGTGCGGAACCAGCTGCGAGGAGGGAATATATACGGCTTTTCTTGGATTGTCTTCAATTCCTGCTTCATGATAGCAATGACAACGTTCTCAGGAGAGCCATACATGGCTCAGGAACAGCAATCTCTGCCCTTGCGGCTGTTGCGCCCTCCATGGCTTCCCAGGGAACCGAGCAAACTATCCAGGGGCTCTGGGTGGCAGCAAGAGATGTTAAAGCTTTAGCCCTGAGCTTTCTGGATTCCCCCAACTCCAGTCTTCAAGCTGCCGCTGTGAAGCTCTGTCAGACTCTTCTATTGAATCTCACGAATAGCACCTTACGCTACTCCACCTCAACCGAAGCGTCAACCTCAGCGGTTGTTGATGAGCAGTTGCCTTCCGTAGATAGTCATCTTGGCTCTCAATCGGACTGCTTCAGAGTGATGATCACCAAGCTGGATCGGCTGCTGCTTGACACGGGTAGGTCTGTGTTCTTTTGTCTCCCTTCATTCAACTCCGGCTGTTTTCAATGAGGTCCTGATGGAACGGTGCTATTCTCAAGACACAGGGTCAGATCCTGCTTTCCTCCAATCCTTTCATTAAGTCTTTAGTCTTTGTGCTTCAGGACCGTCTCAGCGCTTCCTCATGCCACGCCACCAGTCATAATATTCACAAATTTGAACTTTCCTATGCCCTACCGCGCAGACCTTGAGACACAAACCATACAGCAGGTCTTTCACGCTGTCTGTCTAATAATTATCCAGAAACCTGAGCTCTATGCCATCACTCAAGAGAGCATTGAGAAGTTTATAGCCCAGGTTGTCTCCCATCCCCAAAGTACGCTCTTCGCTTCCGCACAGCGGACACTCGAGTCAGCGTCAAGACGATTGGTTGGCCGTAGCGCTACTCCACTCCTTCAGCAGGTCCAAAAGCTGTTCGCAACCTTGCAGAGTCAGTTGTCTGTGGTTGACAAAACAATCGATCGACTACCTCTTCGGACCCTGAGTACTAACTCGAAAGGCGATACTCTTTCGGAGCAGAGGACGACCAAGCTTTGGTCTCAGGTTCCGACGGGAAAAAAGCGACCCCGAGGAGGTGAAGGTAGGCATGAAGTACGTCTTCTAATCGCATCTCTTTCTTGATCATGCGTTTCATCTTTCTTGGGCTTCGGAGGGCGCTCATTGCCAGTTGTTTCTCGGTTGAGTAGGTCTTGAAGACGTTACCGTGGGCGTCCAGCTTACAGAGTATTCAGACAACTTTCAGAGCCTGATGGCTTTGCAGGCGCAGCAGCGTATCATAAAAAAGCACATGAGCATGTCTAACTTCTTTCCTAGAAAGGAGATATTTCTCAGCAGTGTTCTCTGCAAGCTAGTCGTGCAGAACCACATTGCCTTTAGTCAGACAAAAAATCCAGAGAAGTCAGACTCAATCAACAGCGTACTGGCACACATCTGTGAGGATTTACCTCTTAGGAAGGAATTGGCTGTGTCACTTCTCTTCGAGATCTATTCCTGGCAGGCCGTCACTGAACTCCGCATGCCCGGCACGTCCGAGCAAGTCTATGGAAAGACTCTTCTTCAAATTCTTCAATCCGTCCTTCAGGATGAAGCTGAGGCTGTTGAGAACAGAAAGGCGCTGCTCTACGTCCTTCAGAAGGCTCCGCAGATCACCAAGGACTGCGTTAGGTTGTTATACAAAGGCATCACAAACCCCACCTACCGGTCTCTGGGTCTCCTAGCCTTGCGGGATCTTGTGCTACTGCGTCCTGTTTGGCGCTCAGTATGCTGTATTCTAATACTGGAAAGATGTTTTAGCGGAGAAAGGGCAGAGAGAGAAGCTGCGATCAACTGCGTGTTGAGAAATCTCGTCTCATTGCCCAGTTTGATACCAGCCATAGACACTTTTGCACTCGGCTTCCTCCGACTGTTTGGGATGTCAAGGCTAGAAGCGTGCCAAGCCATGCTGACAGAATTGGTGCCTGACATGAACGGGCTAACTTCCGCAAGAGTTGGAATTGGTGAAGCAGATAAAACGTTCAGATTGGAGCTCCCAGAAGCCGCTGTGCTGACTGCGTTAGAACTATCAGAATGGATAGACGAACAAGCAGCGGAGAAGCCAGATGGTAAGGAGGACGCTGCTTCCAGGCTGGACTTAACTCTGGCCCTATGTGCCCGAAGACCCGAGCTTTTTCAGCGCTTTCTTCAGGTAAATCTTCTCCGTCATACGCGGTAAGGCCAGGCTCCAAAGTAGGACTGAGTCGATATGCCAGGTGATCACTTCTATTGCAGGCTCAAGATTTACAGAACCTGACGCTCTGCAAGCCGTGAGACCCTTTGCTCGGATGTTGGCTCTAAGTGATAGCAGGCGGAAGACGGTGCTAAGTGCCGTGGAGCAAGAGTATTCCCCTGGAAATCAAGATATCATAGCAGAGATCATCTTGGGTATGCTGGAAGTGGAAACGGCACGCGCCAAAGTGGTGAGTTATGGTTTGACTAGTTCTTTTGAATGGAGTTCTATACTATCTACTGAGGTAACTCCCCTTCTGTTTATTCTCTCTCTCGACTCGCTGCTTCGGTCGGCCGACTCTCTAACCATTTCGCTTCGTACTGGCAGCTTCCTGGCCTTTGCTCACTGTTGCACTGCAGGTAGAATGGGTAATGACCTTTGTGGGAGTGGATCCTCAGAGAACTAAACTCATGTTCTTAGTTTTGCCTCATATGACCCAAGAACAGGTAGGATATATCTAATAGCTGGTTTTTTTACGCTCTCCCGGCACATTGAGCTCTATTTATTGGTAGCCTAAGTATCCTTATTGTCTGGATCCACTTTCAATTAGCTCCATCAAGCGATGCCGTTAATCTTCAGACTACCAAAGGACCTAATGGAGCGAGCCATCCTCGCCGCAACGAGAAGCTCGTATTCAACTCCCGGTCAATTAATCTATCTCATACACATTGTCCAGAACTGTCCCTTAAGAGCTACTGTCTCTGGACTCAATCAATGCTTCGCTATGGAAGATACTTTCGGAAGGTCTCCCTCTATCTATTTATCTACTCCTGTCTACTGCAGCGCAACAACTCTTTTCTTGGGTGGGGGTAGGCGTAGTAAAACTTAGGTTTTCCCGGGCTGTGGGACTGCGCTCTCACCATTCGATCGCATGTCAGTATCCTTTAAAATCTGTGTTAGCCCCTAACTAGGCCTTTAACCACCATACGTGCCTGCCTCCTTCAGCGACGCTTTCAGGGAGGCGATCGAGCTGTTGTCCGTCTTAGAGACCCCTCCTCGCATGATCATACGGACCCTGATTCTTTGCCTCACCCGGTATCCAGTGCTTAAGGTAAAATTACCTCTCATCCACTAAACCCATTATGACAAGTAAACGGCAAAACTAACGCAGTACCTTTATCTTTGCGCTCCTCTACCTTGTGGGATGGCAGGGCGTAGTCATCGACGCCTTACGGGCACTGGCGAGCAGAGAAGTATGGCAACAGCGCGAGCTATGGGAAGGCTTCAAGAAGTGTTGTTTGGTAGGTTCAATATCAATAAATTCTTTAGCGGAAGTAGCATCTTAATGGCCGAGTCCCAGATACTGGGGCCTTCCTCTTCTGCCACACTCGTCCTTCCAGATCAGCAGAGAGAACAGATCATGGACCTATTCTCAGAGAACCAGCAGCAAGGTCTTTCTTAAGAGAGCTGGTGCTCACTCAGACGGCAACAAGGTTGACCGGCTACCTAGGACTGTGGCTCACGCGTACCAAGGCTCAAAGATGTACCTGAAAGGAATCTTGAAAGGACAAATTGACGACGGAAAATTAGGATATCAAGGTAGAAGACGATGAGACTTCCTATTGACTTCCTGGCTACCTCCTTCACAAGTACTAGTCCCCGCTAGTGGGCTTTGACCCATGTATATTATTCAAGAGCGGAACCATATAGTTACTAGGGTAGTAGTCACTGCTAGTGTGCTAAGATTTATAAAGTGAATATGCGGCCCTGAAATAGATATGCAGTTAGAACGCGCATTCAAGAGGTCACAGGGTGGCTTGCTGCTCCTCAAGCAAAGGTCAAGCTGCACCATCCACAGAAGCCGTCTCATGCCTTTTGTCGTCGTCTTCTCCCTCACTGTCTTCTTTGTTGTTCTCATCGTCATCGTCGTCGTCTTCTTCGGCCTAACGATGACGGTCAGAGACGAACACATCATGGGTCCGACAACGATAGAATCGAACCTTAGTTGGCGGACCGGGCAATCTGTACATGGTGTCTCGTTCCTCCAGCATTCTTTCTTCAACCAGCTCCTGCACAGCCTCGCCTAGGAGCTAGACGTAGGGAATAGTTGTCATATCTTCCAGCATCAGAGACTAATTGCCAGGCGAGACAACCTAGGCTTACATGGGATAGCTTCATCATATAGAGGAGGTGGGGAAATTTCCTACGAGCCAGCTTTATGATCCGTGAAAGCGAAAGCCCACGGCGAGGATTGCCAGCTTCTCGAATTGTTTCTTGGACGATTTCCACGAATTGATTGTGAATATCAGGTCGCGACGAGCGCAAACCCTTTCCAAGCTTGACAAGGTTCCGCCACTTGTCCTACGACGTTATCTGTGTTAGAGAGTATGCGACCAGCCTATTCGAACTCTGACAGCAAGGTCATCTGCGTCGACACTTTTGTCCACTTGTATTCCACAATATCCTCCTGACCACGATAGTACTCCCTACCTTCATGTCCACATTCCTCCGCCCATGCTGCTGAAGCACGGGTCCCAAACTGGGATCATGAAGGATTGCACTCCATTGGCCTTTCCCATAAATTTTCACTCCTTCAACAAGAGCGTGGACTTCCTCCTCAGTCCAGGCTATACGAGAGCGTGACGGCGAGTCTGCGTCAACAATCTTTCTTGACTTACGTGTCGCCCTAATTTTCAGGATATCAGCCGAGGAAGACGGAGAAGATAAACTATGCCTTACCTTTTGGATGGGATAGGACCTGACCGCTTATTGGGGCTTCGTCGCTTACGACCGGGTCCCTCCTCCTCATCCTCTGTTTCTTGGCTGTCATCAGCGTAATTCAGACCCTCATCCTCTTCGTCTCCGTGGGGTTTCTTCGGTGTCTCTTGTGATCTAGGAGATTGTTGAGATGCTTGTGCCCAGAGATTTCTGCGCTGTCGAATCCTGTCCTGGTCATGCTTCAGCAGCCACCTCCATTTATCCTAGGTCACTGTCATTAGATTCTCACCATCCAAGAGTAAAAGAGCCTCTATCCAACCTTAAGGTCAATGTTGCTTCTTCTGCCCAACTTTGCGCCGTAATCCTCATCTGCCAGAATCATCCTCCAGTTACCTAGTCCATATTCTTCGATTGCATCCAAAAGTGCTTCCACCTCGTCATCATCCCATCGTGTCCGTTGCTGTCTAGATGGGGTAACAGCAGGACTCTCACCACCTCTGCTCCTTCGCTTTCGTTGAGTAGGAGTAGAGTACGAAACCTTCTTCGCGGGAGATTGCTTTAAGGGGCTACTATATATAACATTCTTAGGGGTCTTCTCTCGGCGAGGTATGGGAGACCTGCGTGGTGGACTAAGAGCTGAGAGATCATATTGCTTGGAGAGAATCCGCCATCGGTCCTGGAAACAAACGGCATTAGTACTTGCAGGTTTACCTACGCCAGGCAAATGTGGAAAACCCGACTCACTTTAAGCTGAATGTTCGACTTCTCTGCAAGCACGGCGCCGAGCTCTCTATCCTTCAGTATGTTTGCCCAACATCCATAACTATCCCCATACTTCTTCCAGCCATGAAGGAGGGCTAAGTCTTCCGCCTTCGTCCACCTCTTTCTCTTGCGGTGACTATCTTCATCTTCATGAAAGCCCGGTAGACCATCTTTCGAGCCCGTAGTACCCATACCTCCACAGCGAACGTTAGAACACTATTGCGATCAAAGTCTCTAAATCTCTTTTCAAGAAAAGGCTTCCTGGCACTAGATGAGCTATTGTGGCTGGAAAATAAGATAGTGACAGAGATTTGAATTTCGGAGATTCTGATCACTTTCTTGTACGACCTGTAGAACGGGTTGAATTGTCATTGGACTCTGAAATGGGGAAGAGAAGGGACATTTTGCGGGAAAGCCAGAGCTTCAAGGCTTTTATGTACAACAACGACGAACCACCGTTACTTGTCGTAGTTCCATGGGTGTATCGTTTGGATTTGTGCCAATTTTTGGGAACAGGGTTTGTCAATTCTAAGTTTGTTTGAGTAAATACAGGTACTGTACTTGTACTTGTTCCTACTTGTTGGTGCGGCATCGTCCCATCCGTTACTGGGGCCGCCACTTGCAGGACCAGAAACTAACCGAGTGAGTGGAGGTACGGCTGCACCATTGGCATCATGAAGCGCTGCGTTACCTCGTGGGCCGGGAGCAGAATACGATTCTAATCACCGCACTAGCTCAACATGAAGGTGCAGGGCCACTGCGGTGGTCAATCTGTGTACTGCGTCTTTGAGCTTATAGTCCTGCCATCGGCTGCAAGAAAGCCCTGCTTGCGGCAGTTTGTTATCTACCCTATCCGGCACAGTTCGGAAGAGTCAAATACTCGTGAGGACAATGCTAGTGTGAAGATTTGAAGAAGGAGAGTTGGCTAATCAGACTTAGGCCATGGCAGACGGTGCCAATCCCACGATGGCTTCAGTGCCAAGTGGTGGAATGGTCAAGCAGGCCCCAGTAGCTATTGAAGATCTCTATGCGCCTCTGCTACTCGTCGCGCTGACTGGTTACTGCTCGAGCCTCTACCTTGTACATAGAGCTTCTATGACGGTGGCACAATTTGCGTTTGGTATGTCACTGATAGCCGTAATCTTTACTTTGGGTGGCCTGGTAGATTATGAGATACCAGATGAGTCACTGCGGCAGCTTCTAGGCTTGGACCCTCGCTTTGCTTATTCAAGGGTGCTGGAAGGCCAATCTGCACGGATGGCCAATTATGCTGCTAAGCTAGGCCTGCCGTCCGCTGACTCCTTTAGCTTCTTCCTGAGTACTCTACTAGCAAGCGTTGTGGGCACAGGCGTGGTGCTTACTGTCCTTTTCAAGTGTCCTGCAAATGGAGGCCCAACCGGATGCCTCAATTTACGGCAGAGGCTTCGGTCTCACAATGCATGCATACAACAAAGACTTGGTTCCTTCTCGTCAACGTACATTGTCTCTTTCGTATCCATTTTCGTCAGCGTTACCTTGAGAATCAATGCACGTCTGAGCGGAAGCGCTATTCAGCCGGCGAATGGGTCGCATCACTGGCGGATCGTTATGTCTCCTTCTATAGCCCTAGCTATACATGCAGGAAGTTGCATCATGGTGCTGGTATATTTTGTATTAGATCAGGTGAGACTTTGAATGGCCCTTTCACTGCGATATGGCGTGTGAGCTGACCTCTCATTTGCAGAGTACATTTATAGAACGACAGACCTACACATATATCAATGAGCCCCTACACAAGCAAGGCGGCCTGACGAATGTTGCTAGCAAGAGTGAAAGCGAGAGTTCAGCTAGTCCCATCAAAAGTGAACTTTGGTCTGACAGTCATTTGCCCAGTATGCGCTTGGCGGGGATGAGCCTCAGAAATATGGTAGGCCCTAATCTACGACCAACGTTACAATCTGCATATCTGACGGTGTTCTAGCGGCAGGATGCCATCGGAGATACGAATCACCCATCAGGTCAAGGTGGAAGATCTCTA
Source organism: Hyphochytrium catenoides (assembly GCA_900088475.1). Taxonomy (NCBI): domain Eukaryota; class Hyphochytriomycetes; order Hyphochytriales; family Hyphochytriaceae; genus Hyphochytrium; species Hyphochytrium catenoides. The sequence goes on from FLMG01004374.1 coordinate 171,887, forward strand.
AAAGACAGAAAGCAAAAATCTTCGTCCTCCAGGAGCTCCAGGTCAAAAACAACTGCCAAGGACAAGCGACAAAAGCTCAACAGAACACCGAGCGGAACCTCTCGATCCGACAAAGGGCGGACAGTACATAGCGATAGCGAAAAGGACGAAGTCCGTGTACCTTCTCGAAGCCCGAGACAAGGGTCAGGAGGCGCGATGTTCCTGGAAGGCAAAATGGGTGACGAACGTATTGATACACCTCGCCAGGGGTTGCGAAGAAGGCTCCCGGGGCCGCCTTTAGAGAAGCATCGCCCTCAGGAAACTGGTGATGTGTCACATCTAATTAGCAGTGATAGTGAAGCAGACAGCGGGAAAGAAGGAGGTGGACTCTTACCCCGCTCTTGGGCACAGAGACTTAGCCGCATGTCCATTGGAAAGTTAAATAAAGCTCCTGTCGTGGAATCAAAGGCTGTGACGGGTAAGTATATCTTTGTGGTTGTCCGAGGGCGAGAGGGGTTGACAGGTCGATATGGCTCTTTGACTATTAGGTGACGTATCGGCCCTTATTAGCAGCGACAGCTCAGAGGATGATCACAGAGCCCAAACTGCCAAGGTAAGGCAGTTGCCAATGCAAGACAGTCAGAGACGCTTTAGGAGCTCCCAAGTTGCCGATTCGCAAGGTACGGGCGGCCTGCAAGACCAAGATTTCACCAAGAAGGTAGCTATCAGCCCTCAGCTTGAGAGTCAAGCGGCTCGGACCGCCATCGGCCTGCCGGGCAGCCCATGGTCCCGGTATATCGACAGTAGTACTGGAAAGTTTTATTATTACAATCGCCAGACAGGAGAGTCATCATGGACTGTACCGACCATGGCTACAATAGGCATGTCAATGTAACCTAAGTCGTCTCACTGCAGACTGTCTATCCCACACCTTCTGACCGCGCTTGTTACTATCTTCACTTCTGAAAGCTTCACATCAGACCCCTCCGTCAAGTACAAGCAGCCCCACCTGCGAATGTGCTTCAAGTGCTCTGCCACATATGGCTAGTAGTACAGCACTGCGCTGCACTGTCCCTCCCTCTCCCCTGTATTTTTATAAAGTACTCCAGTCTCGTAGCTCTCTTTATTGTAGAGTTCTATCAGCGCAAAAGCCCCATTCCCTCGGTTGTTAGAGCTTTATAAGTTGTGGGGCCAGAACCTTACTCATAATGGGTAAAAGAAAGAGAGGAAGTAGCGCTAGTATTCGATTTCTTTACAAAGGTAGTAGGGTCCACCTAGTGGAAGCGCATGGCCAATATGGTGTCTTAAGAGACGACTATGGTATTTGCGTCGTCATCAGATCTTCCCTACGTACTGCTCGGAGCGATCCGTCCTTCCGCCGATGATTTGGCACTGCTTGCCGTCATTCCCCTTGCCTTGATCTTCTTGGATGCCGCCCTACAAAAACATAAACGTAATTAAAGGATAGCTCTTGCAGAGATAAGTGTCGATCTTACGCATTCTTTGGCGAAGCTCTCATCTGAACAGTTGTCATGTCGTTGGTGCTAGCTTCAAACACATCGATCCTGCCGGTAATGGCTGGTCCAAGCATCTCTCGGAGCACATAAGCGAGCAAATTTACCCAAGCGTCAACAACCACAAAGGTCGCCTCCTTCCCCAAGCAAAAAGAGACAGCTGTGATCAGTGTCTCTAGATAAACACTGTACATCCACGGTCTAATCTTCTGCATAGCTCCTTTGGTCCTACAGTGCATCTTGCCAACTTCCCGAATTCTCCGGGATGTGCCGACAATGTCAACTGCATCAATGGTTGTAACGAACTCCATTGCAGCAGCAAGCACTTTTCCCTTTTTCTTTAGACTCCCGTCAAAAATTGCTTCGAAGGCTTTGGTTCTCTCATACAGTCGGTTGTAAAACTGGTCATAGAAGAAGACAACGCCGGTCGTCCCGCTAATCTGCTTCTCTTTGATATTCACCCAGGATCTTCGACAGACCTCGACGACAGCGGGTGTAACCATTGGCGTGATTGGGAATGTAGGCGGAAAGTAATGTTCAACCATGGCATCTTCGCCGATATTCAGATCATCTTGTCCTCCGTCATTACTCCCTGCGTTACCCATGGTTTAAGACCGCGATGCTGAAACTAAATATGCACTAATGTCCGTGGCACGAATTGGAGGGAGCGCCTAGTCAATCCTCTCAATTATTCGCAGTGAAGCCGATATCTCGCATTAGCTTTTTGCTCGACCGTCCTTTTACATGCAGCCGACAAGCAGATATTTGATAGTGGCAGCAGCTCCAGAGAGTGAGGTATGGGCGCGGATATTGCAATGTGTGGGCGCAGGTGGAGAAACGAGGAACCTCTTCATTCCCCTTCTTTGGTCGACACAGTAGATGCTGCTTCTGGGAGGCGCTCTACTTTCGCAGATCTTGTCCATGCTTTCACCTCTTGACTGGCTCATCACTCTCCATTCCCGGTTGACAAAAGATTGTTCATGAACGACACCACTAACCAGGTGCACGGGCACAGCTACACATTCGGAGTCCATAGTGTGTAGAGCTAAGTCTAACGCTAACCCTAACCCTTATCAGGGAGAAACGTGGCCCATCCTGGCTTCGACGACCTGTGTGAGTCCTAGAATGTTCTTGGAGAGATAGGTAAGTGCCTGCAGTAAGTGGCATCTCATCCCCATCATCCATATGATAGAAAGGAGCTGACGACCCTCTTCATTGTTACTGAGTAATTCTGGCGGAAGATGGTGGTCCATGACCCTGCCTGATCATGAAGGATGATACCATGGGGATTGATGGAGGCCGAGATGGGTGTAACCGACGAGTTGCTGAATCATGTCCTATGTGCAATGCAAGTTCTTAGGTCCGAGGGCGGAGGTGGCTACTGCTTCCTTCTACATTAAAACCCTGTTGCCGTGATGACAGTAGTAGTGTAGTAGTAGTGCTTGGGCATGAGTCATGGGGAGTCAGGAGTCAGGTATTCTATAAGAACCAAGGAAACGGTAGTTGACAAAGTGTTGAGTAGTTCTAATATCAGCTTTATACACAGCAGCAGGGCCTGTGGTATCAACAAGATTCACAACGTCACAAGTGACTCGGCCGCAGACAAGGTGACCACGGACTACCATGCCGGCGAAGTACCTCCAGAACGAGTACTTGAGCGTAAATCATAAATTATATCAACCTCCAGCATGAAGGTCAAGGTGTAGGGAAAGAATCCTTGGGTACAAAGGACAATGTAGCAATGGCTATTTGTAGAACAAGGTGTAACCGTTCTGACGGTCGCTGAAGTCTGCGTCTCTCGTTATTACACAGCAGGTAACCCACCATATCTCCAACTTGGTGAGGCCATCCTCATCTGCAGTTCCTCTTCCTTCTTGATCGTCACCACTCGACTCTCCTTGAACAGAGAGCAGACTTATTACATTGATAGGTTGTTGGTAATCACCATCTCCTTACATTTCACATACAAAGGGGTTGTTCTAGTGACTTAGTAAGCCAGCGACGAAGAGGTGTTCAGAAGCACCATCACAGCAAGGAGACGTCAACCAGGTTTTAGCTGTAGTATGCGGTGTATGTATCCTTCAATGTAAATAATGGTAGACTGGTTCCTCAGCTCTCTTTACTAAATTGTTGCCAGCAAAGTCGTGGACGATGGGGCAGAACACTCCTCGCGACATCGATAGTGAGACATTTCTTGCAATCCTCTTCGAGGTGACAGTACCAACTCTCAGAAGTGGTTTCGTCAGAATTAGCTCATTCTCCTTGTTGGTTTTGTCGCCGTACCTAAAAGTATTTTTGAGTTTGCGACACAGCCGCAAGAGTCCTTCTCTTCCAGTCAGCCCATGGTAACTCCTGAAGTTGTGAAGTTTGGTTTGGCTCAAAGGACGAGCAGCTATCAGCGAAGAAGAGCAGTGGTCGTTTCCACAAGTGGCTTGTTCACCTATGTCGGATTTGCTGGCTACATTTAGTTAGTAGTATTGCTTCAGTCTGTCTAGGACGCATCGCTTTCTGTCAGGGACTCCATGCATATTGTTCACGATGGAAGGATGATTGAAAGTGCCGCTCCCGGAATTGGATCAAGACAATAACCCTCGTCCTTCTTTTAAATCTGCTTGTCAAGGAACTCCGACCGACGAAGAGTGAGATGAGACACGATCACTGGCTAAAATCTGTGGCAGGAATGTGAGTTCTCGACTGCATGATAACCAAAAATCTATCTTCACTTGTTGATATCACTCTCATGTCTTTCTGGCTCTCCAGGGTATCGTGAACAACTCCCACTGCTCGAGCGAGCAGTCAAGAGTGTCAAGCACATGCCTATCATAATCATATCTCCTCCCACCGTCATACGTGACCCGCTAGTCTCATTTATTAAGTTTATTAGTATTTGCTGGCAGCAGAGATTGGGGACTCCTCTTTCCCGCACCTGCCGTACCGCCTCCTATCTAAAAGTCGAATACAGCTTTCCTTGCTACTCTTAATAAGCAAGTAATAACTTCTACACAACCGGAGTGATGAGGAGCGATAACTCAAAAGCCAGTCTACTTACACCTTTTCTTCTAACTTCAAGGTGCATCAAGGGTACCTGGCTTTCTCGTGACTGCAGTAGCGTAAGAGCAGACTCCTCTCATTATACTCTTTTGGCCTTCCCAGTCGTCCTTGAAACCTACTACGGGCTACATTTTGCTGTTGTTAAATCGCTCTTGACGAAGGCCACTGCGTGCAGTGGTTCATCAACGGGAAATGCTCTAGGTTCCTCTTCCATCTGAGCTCGAAGCTTCTTTTTGGGATGGGACATCCCTTTCATGACAATCATCCATCATTGACAAGACGACTCTTTCAAGCTTCTTTGAAGACATACTTACACTTGCGCCAAATCATTGGTTGACGAGATGATACTTCCAGCACTGGGTGTAATAAGGCCTCTATAATCCAACGCCTGCGCTGTCCATTGTCTTTTTATCTTCCTTGATCAAGGACTCTTTTAGATCATTGATGTGAAAGATGAGTTTCTCTTGAACAAAAAATGCAGGAAGCGTCCTCCTTGTTCTTTCTTTCAGTTGTATCTCTTGGAAGAATAGAACTTGTTACTTCTACTACCATTGTGTACAGGTACAGTAATAGCGGGTTCTAGACCTCAATCCTCTTTGGCGTTGTCCGACCAGCAGCATCTTGCTCCCAGACAAGTTTTTTGGTCCGCTGGCTTGGAAGTTATCGTCCTTACTACTAAAACTAGTAGTTCTATCACTCAGTTTGAAAGGAAGAGGTGCTACAAGGTTCTTTCCTACCAATAATAAGAGGGTCTGGTTTATCCTCTAGCTCTATGTCGCCAGTTTACCCAACGCTCCAAACAGGCTAATAAGTAGCAGATAGAGTTATTAGGGTCCGACCTGTACAGCGCATTGTGGAAGTGCTAAACCCAACTACCCCTGACACTATTGAGAATATTACCGATGAGGGTATAGAATGGAAACGCGATGGCCGAGGAGATTCGTAACCTTCCCGATAGGTAAACGAAAGACCCTGATGACGGGAAATTCGCGTTGTGATTGGTTGTCTGCCGTCCTCCTCGGTCCTTCGCGCTTCTTGGAAATCCTGCTTGCTCGCCGCATCCTTCCTCCCTCCTCCCTCCCTCAGCATCCGCGGCCTGGCCTAGTCACTCACTCACTCTAGCTCCGTGCAGCCATAGCTATGTCTTTTATTATGTCGTGTTGACGTGCTGGTGAGTGCTACCCTCACTAGGACCAAAGTGCTCTTCCTCCACGTTGTAGCTTCGTAGCTCCAGATGGCGCTGGCAATTGTCTTACTGCGACGCAGACGGAAATTCCATTGATGACTCGTTCGGAGAGCTAGAACTGTACCTTCTTTAATGCCGCTACCTTGCAGCAGAATCAGCATCACACCACCACCACCACGGCTCTCTTTCCCACTGGCCTTCTCAAAGCCAAGCCACATTATCATCTCATTTCAAGAGCGGCGCTTCGGTCTACGCTTGCAGATGTCTAGTTAGCTTGGCCTACTTTTCTAAACCAACCTCAGACGGCAATTCTCATTCGTGGATCAACAAAAAGGCTTTCTCATTCTGTACATCATTGTCGCCATGAAGGATGAGTTGACGCAAATGACCCCTCTTCTCTTGGGCTTTACTTACTAAAACACGCCAAGCAACAGTTGGAAGGGCTTGGTACGGGTGCGATAACGCGTCTCCCATCATTTAAGCAGGCGAAAGGGAGTTCTTGTGCTGCGTATCTTTATCACGCAATAAGCCATGGCTGGGGTCTGTGCGTTTCCCATGACGGGCATCGACTGTGGTACTCCCTACGCGTTAGTAGTAGGGAAGGTCAATGAGGCATGGCAGATTACCTATCTGGCTCTTGGAGTTTTTCTAGCTGCAGTGTCAGGGTATCAGTTACCAAGAATGTTCTGTCACGGAGCATCTGTGCAAAGGCTATTGGCGGCTACTGGCCTGGCTGCATCTCTCACCCTCTTGGGACGCGCACTAGACCCGTTTGGTTACCTTGGCCTCTTGCCAAGAACAGTGGTCTTGTTCAGCTCATCGCTGTACAATTCAATAGTTTATGGTGCCATTTTCGGCAGTGTGTACATTATAGCTAAGGAAAACGAGGGAGTATTTTCGAGGCTAGCCAAACCCCTTTCTATCACCACATTGGTGAATGTAGGCGCTCTTTTAGCGGTGGACAACGGCTTGGCTCTGCAGGGGCTATCATCTTCCGAGGTACGCTGCTATCTGGAGGTATCCTCTGGCGTCGTACAGATATTAGCGGGGACTTATTTCTTAGTGGTATGGCTCCAAGGGTGTGCTATCCTAAGGTCTAGAATGCCTCTAGAGCAGATGAGTCCTGAGACAGTGATGGCCACTCCTAGGTCATCAAGGGCCAGCTTTGCACAGGCTGCTGCGCTCTCTGAAAATAAGGGTTCTTCTCCACAAGCAGCCGAGACTGGGCTAAAGTATTTACAAGGCGTAGAACCACGCCGTCGACATCGTGTGTCGTGTGCTCTATTGCGCAGCATGAGTCCTTTCCATCAGATGATTTGCGTCTCCATAAGTCTCATCACTGGCCTCGGTGCTCTTCAGATGGCTATCAGCCTGAGGGCGCTGAACGGACGGTCCATTTTGCCGTGGATGGCTTGGGACAGTTACCAGGACTCTCTAGCTTTGGGAATGGCACCATCTGTGGCAGATGACGCAACCTACAAAGAAATAGCAGGATGGGTAGTGCTGATGGCAATGCTTTGGACATCCTCTAAAATCCATTCGTCCAACAGCCCATATGCCACGGACACCCCAGTTACCTACACCGAGGACAATGTGAAGGCAAAGACTTATCTTTCGGTCTCACGCTCCTTACTCTCCTTGCCGCGATCAACCTACCGTGCTGGCAATGTACCCTCTATAATTAGCGGCCAGCAGTCCGTGGGAGCCTCATTTCCGCAGTTTTCATCAACCTTATCACAGCCCTCAGACTACTCTACCGCTTATCTGACGGGCACATATACTAACTGTTCGTCTACTCCGTCGTCGGCCTCCTACAAGCACCTGAAGATGTAACGCTCTGCTAGCTGTATTATATACTCTTTTTGTGATAGATGTACCTAATAAACTCCTACGATAAATTCTTACGCTTTTTTGTACATAACTAGTGATCAAACTTCCCAACACTTGCTAATAGTGAGTTGGAAGGCTTCATCGTCAAAGACGAGGCAACTAATGTCTTCGCAATATTTCCGGAAGTCCTCAAGTTGCACTTTTCCTCCTCTCGCTTTCTCGATCTCCTCCCACTAAGGCGAAGTATTTTCCTTAGCGGCAGTCGAGGGTACAAATAAAGACTTTACATGCTTACCAGCGGATGGGTTCTAAAGTTTCTCCGGACAGCGTCCTCCGTTGTTGCTCCTCGTCGTACGTCGGGGTGTCTGGAAGCATCAAATAGCTTGAATAGAGCCGCAATTGTTACATTTCCTCCGCAGAGCCTCGATATATCCTGGTACACCCTTTCAATGGCTCCCAGCCGTTGTGGCTTGGCAGGGCCTCTTAACAGATCAAGGAACCTTTGAGTTTCCAAAGGTCCCTCTTTTCCCCTAGTTAGATAGCTCCAAGTCTGCGTACAACGTGTCATTGCTGAGGAGGTGCCCTTCACTGCTATTTCTAGGTTCGCTACTGACCTGCTCTCTGTCTGCCTCGCTCAGACGGATTTGAATGTTCTCCCAGAGGGCGGTATACTGCTCCAATGTGATAGTCGGCCCACAAAGACTCTGGACCCTAGAAGGGAAGAGGCCATTGTGAAGTAGTCAACTACTGTGCGCCCTGAAGCTCCACGTCAGCATTGTAGCTTCCCTCTCCTACCTATTGCAAAAGTCACTATAGCAGTAATTTGCGAGCACTTTCTCTCTCAACTTCTCTACCGAAGGTGGAGCTCCTGGTAGCCAGCGAAGTACCTGGGTTCTGTAGAGCGGATTCACTCCTGCACATCCGAAGTCAAGAATGAGCAGACCCAAATACTACTTCGACGCGATTTGATCATCTGTCAACCTTACCATACGCCGTTTGCTTTTCAGTTTGATATCGAACTTGAGACATGACCGGAGTCTCTTTCGTCCATCGCTCACGATAAGCTTCCATCTCCGCTGGAGGCATGCCGCCCTTAAGCTTGAAGCTGCTACCAAACTCTGAAACCTCTGGGTTGGCGGGGTCAGCGAATGAGGCGGCAGTGACTGTCTTCCACTTTTCGCTTGTCTGAGTTCGATCTGCGTTGATGATGTTGTTATAGTCAAATCTCTCTGCTGATTGCCCTATCGGTGAGCGGAGTGCGCCACCGTACTGCTCTCTATGTATGCCAGCTCCTGAGGTTGATTAGGACGAGGAATGGGTCATTTCTATTCTCTTTATAACTGGGCGATGATCTCGTCCACAGACCTTCTTCCTGCATCTCCCTAGTCGTGGACCGAAACTGTTGACCTCCGGGGAAGCCGTTGGGCTTTAGAAGGGGATTATACTCCTCCTCTACCCAATTTCCCTGCAAATCTACAACGTTAGGGCTAGGACCATTATCCTTTCCATCGGCACACTTACCAACTTAGTCCTAGAGCTGTACTGGTTCCTTCCTCCACGGAGCATGTTTGTTCCAGCAGGCTCATGCTGGCTTCGCTTTTTATGCATCTTCGCACTTGGTCGGTCCTTGTGTAAGAAGCACTTGGACTCTAACAGACGAACTTAACCAACAGCAGCTGATAATGAGTTTATTATGGCTGCCACTATCTTTAGTAAGTTGCGGTAGGCCTCTTATCTGTAGGTCGATTGATTGAACCTTTATCTTGAAGCAGGATTTGCCATTAAGTGCTATTGGCCGCTTGATTTTGGCCGGCAATGGTTACGATGTTTATCGGCGAAGCTGTGAGAAACAGAGACAAGCTATACGAAGGTAGAATCATAGCGAACCCAGAGACAGGAATAGGAGAGAGAGAGAGAGTGAGAGAGAGAGAAAAGGAAAGGGACAAAGATTTTGAGGCAGAGAGAGGAAAAGGAGAGAGAGAGAGAGAGAGAGAGACAGAGAGAGAGAGAGAGAGAGAGAGAGAAAGGAGAAAGAAGAAATAAAAGGGAGAGGAGATGTGGGTAGGGAGCAAGAAGAGAGGAGCGGTGTTCGCAACCAACAAGAAATACTATCTCAAAGAAGCACAGGCATGTGCGGAGGACAGACAAAGGGAAACAGAAAGGGCAAAAAGACAGCTACAGAGACAGAAGGAAGAAAGACAGTCCGAGAGCTAGCCTTTATAAAGACGGCCGAGACGAGAAGCTAGCGGCCGGCCAAACTCAGAGCCATCATCCGCTCATAGCCCATTTTCTCTCAGTAACCGACAGCCGCAGAGCCGGTACCGGCAACCCACCAGCGGTGTGGTAATCCGTTCCCTCGGAGATTCAGTTACTGCAATCCAGTAACCGGACCTTGCATCCGGTCAGCTCAAGCCTTCACTCGGTTTGTTCGCGTGGTCGCCGTCATGAGTGAGAACTCCAAGGGAAAAGTTGATGAAGATTTTCGGCCAGTTCCTTCCTGCACGAGGTAGCAGAAGGCCAATCACTGATCAATCGTCCCGCCTTCATCAGAAGCTGAGTTCTCGAGATCAGACCCGACCCGACCTTGCACGTCTTCATGGCTACTCTATCACGCTGCGCTCTTACCCATCAGGATGCATCGTAGAAGGTGCTTCAGTGGGATTAGATCTCACATGATAGGGTAGTACGACAGAATTGAGGCCCGCTCGGACAGGATCACAAACACGACGACCACGACATAAACCTTCCTGTGTAGCTAACCTCGCACTTGAACCCTTCTGCTCTACGCGAGCGGTGGTCTCGGTTGCAGCTTGTTCTAACATGGTGGATCTGGCTAACTATTTTGAGACTGGGACGAGCGTTGGGTAGGAAATAATTGATCGTCTCTGAACCTAATGTAGCCGTTGCCTGACCTGCCACGTATGTAGGTCGCTGCTGCTCATTCTTATGATCATCTTCTTTCCGGCCATCATTATTGGTCTGAAGGCTATTCTTCTTGATGCAAAGATGTAAGTGTGTCATAAGCCTTTCACTCTTTTCCTTCGCCATCCTCTTCCCAAAACCACACCGTCTTCTCTGAAAGTAACCCCCGAAACCTGCTGTATGGCACAGTACCGGTTCGCCCACAAGTGTCTACAGAGCGACAAGGAATCCACCTATCAATGGGGCTGTGTACTACCCATACGGCATATCGGAGATGCAGGTATTCGTACAGTCCAAGGCCTTCTTATCTCGATATTTCTTTTTTTTTGTTCAGTATTGAAGGGTCCTGATGCAGGGGAAAAGGCCTTACATGGAGGATCGGCACATAGCATTTGCAGACTTTGAAGGTAGTAGAGACAGCCACTACACCATGTCCTCTTTACTATTCATCGTTGATACTAAGCCCTCATTATTGTGCAGACGACAGCATGTCTTTCTACGGTGTTTTCGACGGCCATGGTGGGAGCACAGCCTCACAGTAAGCAGATATAAGAAGCAGACCATCCGCCTCTTATACCTTGCCTCTCTTTGACTACTACTACTCACCTTCTCCTGGATCTCACATTGTTCTTTTCCCTACCGAACGTCCCTCAATCCAGATTTTGTGCCGATCATCTTCCCCAGAATCTTAGAGCGATGAGTACCTTGAAGTCGGATCCTGCAGAGTCACTAAAAACAGCCTTCCTTCTTACAGACAAAGCGGTAGGGCGTCCTTGGCCCTTCAGATAGTTCTCATCTTTGCAGCTATCCCATCATGTCTCGTTCTCCCAACAATTCCTTCTGCGCTTTGTCACCTCCTTGACTACGGCTCAAACTGTAGTGCTGGTTATCACACTTTGTCCCCTTTACGTCGTCATGTCATGTGCGTCATGTTGGTTTATCTTCACCTTCATATTCTCTTCCACTGCTCATCCTCACATCAATGCCCTTCAATGTTCGTGTACCTATCTCCTTCTAATAGTACCTCGATCTGGCAAGTAAAAGGGGCTTGAATGACGGAACCACAGCTTTGGCCTTATTGGTCCATGGCGAGAACCTCTATGTTGCGAATGGTACGGGTTGTTAATCCTTTGAAAGGGAGACTTGACTTGTTGATGTTGATTCGTAGCTGGGGATTCCCGAGCCATACTAATTCAGAAGGGAGGCAAAGTGGTCCCTCTGTCCAATGACCACAAGGTCAGTAAGGGAGATGGCATTCGTTATAATACGGATGTGAGAGGGATAAGTGCTATAGGGAGGTTGCAAAAGACAGAGAGAGAGAGAATTGGAGGACGAAGGTGGCTGCTGGAGTCCGCGAAAGTGCTAGAAGAGAGAATGGAAGCGTTTCTCTCGAGGACATATTGATGGACTCAAGGCTGTCAAGGCTAAGGGTTATGGTCAATGCCAGAGTGGGGGCCGGAAGGCAAGGAGTGAGCGGATTATCATGCTTACGTCTCACTGTCATGTCCAGCCTAACCGACCCGACGAAAAGGAACGAATCACGGCTGCCGGAGGACACGTCGTCTTCTGGGGCGTGTGGCGGGTAGAGGGCATTCTGGCAGTCTCAAGGTAAGGTGAATCTTTATTGAGGTCGACATATACTTTATGTGTGATGGTTGATCTTTGCGTGAGAGGCGCAGGCCTAGTTACGTTGGATAATAGTAGAAGGACTCTGACTCATTCGTTCAACCTTGAATCTTTATGCAGAGCCGTCGGTGACAGAATGCTGAAGGATTTGGTGACAGCAGAGCCTGAAATCCAAAGCTGGCGAAGGACAGAAGAGGATCTTTTTGTCATGTTGGCATCAGATGGTGTCTGGGATACATTGTCGAATGACGAGGCGGGAAGCATTGTGCTCAAGGCCACTGACCCCAAGGTAAGTGGAAGATGAAACGAGCCGATTTTGATGAGGTCTTATCTTGGATAGAGGGCCAGAAACAAGGTTAGAAGCTAAAGGCTATCCACAAAGGACATTGAATGATGCGAGGGAGTAAGAACTATGTTGGAGACTAAGGGGAAAGAGATATGAATGGGAAGATCCTGGCCATCTGCCACTGTGGAGGCTAACTTGGCTTTGCAATGCAGACAGCTGCTAGAGAAGTCATGGAAGAGGCTTATAATCGCGGTAGCCTCGATAATATCTGCGTGCTGGTAGTTGATATTCGTGCTCCGAGAGATAGTAAGAACGAAGAGCGTGAGGAGAGCATCGAGGATAAGAAAGAATTGTGAATATGCTTGAGCATACATACGTCCGTCCTTCATTCGTTTACCCTCCACACATTTCTTGATAAGCTGGTGCCTCTCATCTGGGCATTAATTGCAAATCGCGCCATCTGTCTTGCCTTTGCTGGTGGTGACTCAGGCTGGTGGAGACAGACCCTTAGCAGTGGTCACCATACACCTCTCATAGCTGAGGATGCTGCCAAAGCATCCTCCAAACGAGCCAGCGTTGCTCACTGTTCCTATTCCTTCCAACCACTTTCGTTCCCTCGTAGAAATTGGCTGACTTCGCCTAAACGGTGAGGGCATAAGCTTCTTCCTCCTTCCTTAGCACTCCGTACTGTACGAGCAGCTCGAAGGTCTGCTTAGCTCCGGCATCCGATGGCATCTATGTACAAAAACTACCTTAGTAGCTATCATTGCGTGTAGGACATCTCTTGGGCAGGTTACCAATCGAACAGATAGAGGATCTCAAGCTCGCTGAGGGAGAGGAGGACGGCCACAACGGAGGAGTCGACACAGAGATTGAGATAGAAGCTGGCAAGGAGACTACGATAGTTGGTCCTGCACAGGGACTCAGTTCCCTTGAAAGAGCCGAAGATATAAAGAGTGAGCGTAGCTCCTCGCTACCTGAGGCAGAGCAGCCGTGGCTGTATACTGGCTAAGAAGTTCCATCAAGGTCTTCTCTACCGCGTGACCTTGAGCTGGGGGCACTAGAGCGCGAAGCAGCTTGATCACACGGCCCTTCATGTGTTTGTTTCTCTCTGATAGCTCCACCAAGCTGTGCTGGGACTGACAACAGCGGTTGATTACAACCCCTATGAAGGAGATAGTGGAGATAAGATAGCGATACCAGGCCTAGTTCATTCTGAGCCTCCCGAAGTCTGTCGTCGATATTCTTGATCGCAGACTGCAGCTGAGAAATTGTTTAGCATCCTGAAAGAAGGTCTGACGAAGTTAACCCAACGAGGCAGTAAAGCTTGACATTGCAATAAAGCGAGACAGACGAACAAGCAGTATATAACCGATAGGTTGCAAGCGCCATGATCGAGATCATAGACCATACGATGATGCACACTTATAATGTTGGGACTAAGTGCTCACCATATCCTGTGAGCTAAGCTCCTCGAGCGAGCTCCTAAGCAACGAGGCCTGCTTTTCCATCTGGTGCAGATTTGCTTTGGCTGTTTAGAGAGAAATGCGCGGAGAAAGCGAGCGTTAGGTCAATGTCAGACTCTTTGATAGCGCACTGCATCACTTCTAAGCTGGAGAGAAAGCCGGTGTCTCCTCTCGGTTATTTTATGTTTCAAGCCAGGAGCGCTGACATAAAAATAAGCAGCATGAGACCGTGATACCTTTCTCTAGATACAGGATCCTTTTCTGGTGTCTCTCCTCTTCTTCAGAGTACTTCCTCTTTTTGCCGACATTAGCTGCTTCTTCTTCGTTAGCTTTCAGTGCTGCCTCCTTCTCTCCAAGCTGAGCCGTCAGTTCCTCTTGTTGCCCCTGTTACCAGACCGCAGAACAATTAGTACTCGAGCTGCTTTCGTATAGTCTAATATGACAAAGTTCCTGATGCAGTTCTAGACAATAGTTCCAGCTGCTGTTGGGCAAGAGGAGAGCTGGACAAGTCCTCTTCTTCTCCCCTTCTCTGCCACTCGCCGCATCTTTCCCTGGCCTCTCTTCTCCTTTCGGGTTGCTCTTCCCCTACGAACCCTACCAAAATGATCGGCAGTGCAGCTGCGTCCCCTATAAATGGAACTCTCTTCAAGAATGCCCCCCTTTTAGTTGTAATGACCTACCAGAAGCTCTGAGAGTTCTTGCTGTGCGTTTTGGAGCTCTGTTCTCACTTCCTGTGCCCGCCGTTCAAATCCCTGTTCCTCCCCACGTTCCCATTGTTGTATGCGAGACAGTAGGTCTTCTCGCTTGGCCGACGCCGCTTGCAGCCGCTACAGAGGGGTCATGAGACTTCACCTCTTGGCAGATGATGATGACACAAAATTTCGCACGCAAAGGGACAAACTGCCAAGAGATCTGCAGAGGGGGCCTTCAAGCAAGAAACGGTGTACATCGGGAGCAGAGAAATTCTTACGTTTTCAACCTCTCTGAGGTCTTCTTCCAAGCGTTGTAGCGTTTGGTTGCGCTCCATCTACAGAATAGTTTGTCCAGAGAGACAGAGAAGGACGTCGCCTATCAGGGCATGGCAGCGCAAGTCACAGGCACTATGAGATAGGAACCCTGACCTGGAGGCTTTCTTCCAACTGGGAAGCGGTCAGCCGCAGCTAGAGAGACAAGCACAAGGGGCCGAAGTGGATGTTACCGATAAGAGACAGAGATAGTTATAGATATGGTCTACGCTGTGATTGAGGGTGCCTTCAAACAGCTAGGCAGCCCATTAGGCAAGGAACAAAAATTAGACCACTCACATCCGCTGACTGTCTGCGTCTTTCTGTCTCGAGAGCCTTCTTTTCAGCCGCAGCACTCTTAATTGCTTCATTCGCTACAAGGAGGAGAAAGGGAGGAGCCTTCAGGAGCTGGAGGATCGAAGACCGCTCATAGGGCGAAGAGAGGGCAAGGAGAATATAGTCTGATTGTAAGAAATAAAAAAGTGTGGCGTCTGTACAAGGAGGTTAGGGGATCTGTACCTTCCTTCAATAGTTCTTCCAAAAGGATCAACTTCTCCTTAGACTTGGAAGTTGACAGCGTCTGCAGGTCTGATTCAGAGACTAGACGGTAGACCTAGAAGCAATCATAGTGAGCAAGCCAGGCCTTATATAACACACCAGCCGTCCTGACGGCTCGATGCTTAAGCCAGGCCACATGTAGAATGGGGATGGGGCTACTGAATGACAGAGAGATTATCCAACAGATGGGAGGTGACAAAAATGGAGCATATCGAGGGGCCTTCAAAACAAACCACGACGAGAGCCTCGGCCGAGCTCATCACGCACCAGTTGTGGCCTCTTACTGCTAAGAATCTCTTTAGTTACAGCCTCCTGTTGCTCGAGTGTGGAGTTGACATTACGGATCTAGAGACATGGAGTTAACGGACGGCTCCCTTCCACATTGCCGTCTTTGGAGAACTCGTTTCGAAGGTGTTCAAACATAAAGAAGAAGGGTATCCTCCCATCCGCGGTGCAAGACTTCATACGCCCGCCTTGGTCAGGGCTTTCCCTACCTTCTCGTAGATCGCTTGCAGCTGAGACAGTGCTTGCTCCAGAGCTGGCGCTCGGTTCTCGCTCATTGTTCCCGCTTATCCCGCTCTTGGCAGGAGGGAAGGTCAAGAAGGCGAAAAGGAGATCTAGTCTCCTCTAGTGCCGAACCAGAACGATCGCACGCGGACTATTGGTTTCCAGCGTTCTGCAATACGGTGAATCTTTCACTCCCTGTCTCTACGGACGGCTAATGTCATGAACTTTCCTTGCACTCCTGGCCTGGCCTCCTGGCTGAAAGGCTCTCCTGCACGAAAGGACGTCCTCGTAGTTTGAGCGGTGGAAGGAGAACCACAACGAGAGCCAAGAGAAGAAGCACCCAGGCGGGAAGAGAGACTGAAGAGGTCGTAGTTCCTAACGACCGAGACAGAGTGACGGGCGCCTTGCCTTGTGTTTTGAATTCACACGCCGCCGCGGGAAGTAAATGCCGCCCATAATTATGGTTATCACAGATAAGTAGCTATATTAACCCTAAGTCACTAGCTCTAGCAATACCCATAGGAAACTGTGAAATATGGGCCTTCAAGGTTTTATGGGAGGGGCAGCATGTGGGTAATAAGGGCGTTACAAAAATGTTCTATCGTTCGCAGTGAAGAAGCCGTCGCCGATGCGCGTCCATCGAGGAGAGAGACTGGGTCAGAGTGAGGAGGAGGAGGAGGAAGAGAGAGAGAGAGAGACAGAGACAGAGAGAGAGAGAGAGAGACAGAGAGAGAGAGACAGAGAGAGAGAGACCTGGACCGGAGACCCATAGATAAGAGGTTGCCCTCGAGATCGACATAGGAGGCACAGAGAGCAATATAATGCATAGAGCCGATCTCGGTAGGGTTGGCCGCGTGGCTGCTTTGTGTTGGCTTCTTAGGACCGTACATGTTGGGATGAAAGGCGAGATGGGCCAGCTGGTAAGGGTAGCAGCACTTTAGCGCCCCTGGACCCAAGGATGCCAATGGCTCCATCACCTGGAAGGAGAGACGAGGGGTCTGATAAGGCCCTTTACCTTCCCAAGGCGACAAAGTCCAACACTCTAACCGGCAAAGGACGTTTTTTCAGAGCAGTAAGCCGGAAGATTGTGTCCATCCTTGAACGCAAGCGAAGACTGGCAGTCGGCGCATCTGCCGCCAGACTGGACATGAAGCTGGGCTGCTGGCTTTATAAACTGGAGGATTATGGAAAGGTACTAGTCGTGCGACGCGCTCTAACGCGGTCAATCTTCTGCTTCCTGTGACTCGATAACCCCATAGAAGTGCATCTGCTCAACAGTCTGGTTATCCTTTGCCTGTCTCTCACTTCAGGTCTTCGTCCTCCCTGCTTGTTTTGCGTCTTACACAGTTCTCTTCGAGATCAATCCTATACCACTGAACTTACGGTCCCGCTTGATTTTCCCCAGGCCCTTCAGAGCTTCCGCAAGGCACAAGAGTACGGAGCTCCCGTTCAAGGCACCGCTCTCTTGCACTTCGGTGGGTCGCAACTCCCTCCTTCTCTGGTTCACCTTAGTAGCTGCCGCGCATACTTTCCAAAAGGCTGGCTTATGCGATGTGCTAAGCCAATACTCTTCTGCTCTCTATACTCGTCCGCTGCTCGACTCTGCCCCCATCTTACTTGCAGCGGACGCATGCTACAAAATGTATTTAGACACGGCAGAAAGGGCTGACCTGCTCCAATGCCAGTCCTTATATGCGGTCAGTATCTAATGCGGAACCTCTCAGAGCTTTTGCAAGCTTTCTCGTTGAGCTCTCCCACCTATTGGTCTGACCCTCTTCACTTAGAGAACTTCACGTCCCTTGACATCTTCGTGAAGGGGTTGCAGCGATAGGGCTTCTCCTTCTATCTCCAACATCGCTAATGTGCCTTCCATGCCTTCGCTCTTTACTCATCGTCGTCCTGATTACGCTGTGTCTCTTACGTATCTATCTACCTCTTGCATCCGTGTGCAGGCTGCTTCGAAGCACGTCAGTTATGTCAATAATCAGACTGTGATCCTTCGGATGGCGCTGGTGTACCAGCACCTGCAGCAGATGAGAGGGTCTCTAGCGATTTTGTCCCATTTCGCCCAGGTGGACTCCACTCGTTGTCTTTCTGTTTCCTTTCTCCTTAGCAAGGATATATACGCGCTTTGTTAGATCTTGATGGGCGAGGAGAGAATTATAGCAGTTAATGCACGGAAGTGACCAAGTAAGAGAATGGGATGAGGTTGGATAGAAAGAGTGACGCTTAGACCATGGGCGGTTAGGAGCCTTACCTCTGACGAACAGAGTGATGAGCACGATCATCTAATACTATGTGGTCGATTAGGCTTTTCCACATTCGGAAAAGATGAGCGAGGCTCTTCTCCTCTCGGTTAGTGCGATTTTCCATATAGAGAGTAGGCTTAGAAGAGTCCAAGAAGCGAAAAGAGAGGAGCTCAAGAGGCAGGGAAAGGAAGTGCCGCCTTCCTCAGTGTCAGCAAGCAGTATTGTGCACCTACGGCAGGCGATTGTGTACATGAAGTTACTGGAGAGGCATAGGCACCTGGTTAGAAGAGAGTGGCAGCACTCTCACGCGCTACCTACCCTATCCCTCCTCTATTTGTGAGCTTTCTACCCTTCCTCACGCGCTCATTCTCTCTCTCTTCTTCAGTCTCTCTCTTGTTTTCTTTCCCACGGTCTCTTCACCCAACTTTTAACTATTGTCTCCTTTATTTCCCGATGACCATATTTCTACGGGGCTCCAAGAGGGACATTGCCTCTTTGGCGTACTGCTCTGCTGAGATCCTTTTTAATAGAATTTACAGGACCTGTCAGAGACGGAAGTGAAGGTCATCTTTGCTCGGTTGCAGGAATTTCTGGGAACAGCAGAGTCCCTACAGACGGCTCAAGGTCCGTTTGCCTCGAAATTCACTGAGCCATCCTTAAATCTATCCTCCGTCAGCTTGCAACCTGCTCCTTCCCTACAGCTCGGACAGTTCGTATGCTCAGCTCTCAGATTACAAGCTGTGCTTTGATTGATAAATAGTTTATGCTGAATGAGTAATCCCTCGCCGCTGAAAAAGCAAGAAGACCTTCTCTTCTGAACTGCGAACGCCTCTGCGTCGATTGCAACTTTTTTCTTCTGCTATAATGCTGACGGGCTGGCGTAAGACTTCTATCAGCAGATCTACTGGTCAATTTTGGACAGGCAACCAAGTTCACGTCAACGAATGACCTTTGCGAACTGGTCCAGGAGCCCTGATCACTGGATCATGTGGGCCAAGGTTGCGTTTTATTGGCCCGCTCGTTTCCCTTCACTTCTTCTGAGTGTTTAGTCGTCGTCGACCTCGCCATTCTACTTTCCCCTTTCTTCTTCCTCTCCGCTGTCTTGACTTCCCCTGCTACATCTCCGAAAGGGTGGACAATAAGATCGTTCCCATACGAGTCTTGCGGTCACTCAGTAAAGGGTTCTTAACCTGTTCCTAACTCCGTTTGGCGTACATTATAGACTTTCATGAAGCTTCAGTGTTATACCTTCGCTCTGGATTTCTTAGAGGAGGCCATAAGCCGCTTGCCGAACGCAACTCCAATTGAAGCCGGAGAGGGGAGCACTGCTCTCTTCTCATCCTTTGGCAGCATCGAGCCAGAGAGGTCATTTTGTCTCCTCTATGCGGATTGCAATTATCGTCTTGGTAATACCAAGCAGGCCGAGGATGCTGCAGTAAGGATTATAAGGAAACGAGCTTTCTGCCAAAGCTTAACCCCTTCACTAAATATTGCCTCCACTCCAATCGTGTCTGCAGGAACGGGCTCTCCGTTTGACGCCTTATGACAATGAAGTGCGAGAGAGGCTTGTGAAGTACAACGGAGGGCGTTGGAGGTAAGAGTACGATAAGCTGAACCCGATGGACTTATAGTCCTTTGCCACTGGATTTCACTCGTCACATCTCGAGTTTGGTTTTGGGCCTCTATTCTTCACCTATGACAGTCTTCCAGATCCCACGCCTTCTCGTAACCTTCCTTTACTCCTATTCTCGCCGCTGGTCTTCACCGTGATGCCTTACCGTACATTCCTCCACATTTGGGTAGGGGGAGGGCAATGGATTCGCCCACTTGGTTTGCTTTGCTTCCTCAACCATTTATGGTTGCTTGCAATACTCCTTGTTCGTACTACTAATGTGTACCGGATGCAGATTAATCTTCGAACGCCAACGTCATAGTTTGAAGAAGCTTCAAGCTTGGTGGACTGAGAGAAAGAGAGTGAGGCGGGGCAGGATAATGAGGGCTTTGGCCCTCAGAAAAATGGAGGGAGAGCTGCAAAAGACTCCCTACGACAGAAAGATTAGACGATTCCTAATCATCTGTGACCCTGACAGGTAGGAAGTATGAATCATCATGGTTCAAGTAGAAGATAGAGAGAAAGGAGAACAAGGAAATGGCTGAGGTCTACCTAGACTGAGAGAGAAACCCATTCGTAATTTGCAGAGGCCAACCGGAAAGGGACCAAAAGCATGGTCCATTCTACTGGCTAATAGCATAAAGCATAACAGAGGCCGCAGACAGCAGACACTGTAGTGCTAGCTATGTACTGAGCTGTTCGTATCACGTAGGTGGACTGCCTTCTTTAAGGAGCAGGAACTAGCCGCTATCAAAATTCAGGTGGGAGTAGGGGGCCTGCGAGTATGAGCAGCAAAGACCAGTGAGACGTACAACCAGAGTCAGGAGGACATAAGCATGTACCACTCGAAAGCACTCATCTCCTCTCTCAGGCTCTGGTCCGGGGAGTTCAAGTTCGGATGCAGCAAGAAGAGGAGAGAAGGGCAAAGACGGAGAAAGAGCTTAGACTCCTGGTAAGGTAGCTCAGTTCTCAAAAGTCGCCATGGGTACTCCGTTCTCTGCCGAAGAGTTATAAATTTCATTCTTACGTTTCTCTTCTGGTGCTCTGTCTTTTATCACGGTTACTGCTCCTCCTTATCGACCTTAATAGAGCACTTATGCTGCGGCACTGTAGACGAGAATAATAAGATCTTTGTCCTGACTCGCCGTCTCTCTTCCCCACCAGCGCGAGCGCTATATCGTTGACCGTTATAACCCCGAGCTCCGTCGACAGCTAGCGTCTTCCTTGCCCTATGAGATGCTTCCTAAGCTAGAGAAAGAAGAAAAGGCGGCAGTCAAGGTTCAGGTACTACAATTAGTCACATTCACTTTCTCTTCTCATGTCGTCTGTTTGCGGAAACATTGAGAACTCTAGCGTACACGCTACTGCGTGCCAGTGATTACGCTTCGGCTGATCTGCTTGGGCGCTATCCTCCCTTGATGTTGCGTATCTCAACTCTTCTGCTGCTCAATGAACTCCTCGTTATAGAGCACATTTAGAGCCGCGCTTGTTCGGCGAACTACCCAGCAAGTCATCCGACAGCGCTTTATGGATATGAAAGCGAAACTGTCGGTGCTCACACTTCAGAGGTTTTTCCGGCGAAACAAAGTGAAGAAGGAGGCAGAGCAGAGGAGAGCTATGGAGAAGGTGGCTTTATGGGGTCAGAAGCTCTTCAGAGGACAGAGAGAGCGGAGAGCGTACAGGAGGATGCAGCTGGTAGGACGGTGCAGGCGCTAAACAATTATGGATCACCTCCTCTTCCCTCACAGCTCTTGCCTCTCTTGAACTCTAAGTCTGATCATCCTTTTCTGTCCTTATAAATCGCCCGGTGCAGAGGGTGGAGAACTTCAAGAAACTTGTTGCGCAAAACCAGGAAGAAGAACATCTAGCGAAAGATGACAAAGCTGTAAGTGGAGAGGGTCCTCCATACCCCTATCATTTGACTTTTGGTTTTAAGCTCACGCCTCGGCCGCCACTGGACTCCCTTAGGCTCAGCTGCTGTCTGTGGAAGAGCTGCAGAGAATGCAGCGTCTGGCTATTAAGATTCAGTCCCTCTACAGAGGAAGAAAGGCGAGGTAGGTGACTATCCATGTTGCCTCCAGTTTGACCTAAGGTGTCCGTAGATATGACTTCTCTCAATTGCGAAGTGACCAATCTCCGTCTCCAATGCTTGATCCTGTTTTGGCCCTTGCCACCTTGCTTTCTTCGTTTCGCTTGCTTTACGTGCCTCAACCTTCAAAATTCATATCTTCGACCTCTTGTGTTCTCTCACCTTCACGTTAGAACCTATCCCTTGATGTCTAATAACGCCGGTGACAGAACCGTTTATGCTCGTCTACGTGCGCTCTATGCCGTTACGGTGCAGCGCATGTTTCGTGGCTGGGTGGACCGCTGCCGAGTGACACAGCTTAGGACTGGCAGGAGGGACATCAATAGGGTCTCTCCTCTAACCTCGCTGCTCGCCTCTCTCACAAACCCTTTGACAAGTTCCGACGATTTTTCTCCTATGCTGGTTATAAAGAAAGAGGCCATTGCCAGAAGGGCAGTGGACAGTTCAAAGTCAATACTCGTCACCACCGAAAGAGTGTTGAGTGATTCCGAAGCCCTAACGCTAGGAAACCTTTTATACGGAAATACATCGGTTAGCACGTTGGCCATTGCGCGCGAGAAGTTTGGGTGCGTCTTACCTGGCTCTACGTCTCCTTCATCTTCTTCTTCTGGCTAAAGAGCCTTATTATCTGCTTTAGTCCATCTTTCCCTCTAACGTACTACCACCATGACTTCATCTTGCGGTTAATTTACCAATATGTCCTGCTACTCTTATTGCTTCCCTTCTTTCTGCATACGTCCGGCTAAAGGAGTCAAGGCCTAATCAACCTAGTAGCCGGGTTGACTCGCGCGGAAGGCCTCAGGCGGTTGATTATCGGTCCAGACTGTCAGACGCAGGATGAAGGATCCGGAGAGCCGTCTGCAAAGCCAAACGAACCTCGCGATATAGAGGCATGGAGCAGGCTGGTAGAGTATGTAAAGAATGAGAACCTAAGGCTCACAGAACTTCTGCTAGAGGGGCAGCGACTTGGAGAACAGGGCACGCTACTTTTCTCCAGCCTCATCTCGGACTACTTTGTCTGTCGCTGGGGCTGTTTACGCTCCCTAACCCTCAGCAACTGTGGGATTCGAGATGAATGGGGAGCCGCTATGGGAAGAGCTCTAGGTTAGAGGACGGCTCTCTCATATATTTTCTTTAGCTCTCGTTATTGTCATCTATCTTGTCCGTAATCTATTCTCTCTCATTAGTCCATATTGCCTCTAAGACAAAGGTAGAGCTCTATCGAACTGATACTTTACCAACTTCCTCCTCTCCGCAACTGATTATGCCTCCCTTGGACTTACCATTGGGCTTAACATCTTGCCTCCTTCCAGCATGCAATACAGCGCTGACGGTCTTTCGACTAGAAGACAACCTACTAGGGGATATAACGGCAGCAGCCTTAGGGGACGCATTGAAGATAAATAGCTCCCTTACTTCCCTCTCGCTGGATGGCAACGTCTTGACATCTGAGGGTTTACTTGCCCTATGTAGCGGCCTAGCGGTACGCTTAGTATTTATAGTGGGGACTTTTTTAGAGCCACAACGCAATGATAATAGGACGGCTATGCTATCGTGGTTGACCCTTTTGCTAAATCAGACGAAACTGAGCTGACCACCGGACAATTAAGGCAAGGTAACTAAGGCATTGCTTGTTCACTTCCCTTAAAGCACAATCAGACCCTTCACGAGTTAAGTCTACGAGACAACCTTATCAAGGACAATGGCCTCAATAGCATCGTGGCCTTGGTAGCAGCACGATGTAAAGCCCTTCAGGTAAGCTGTAGCTAAGCGCCGTAGACAACTCATCCAAGAATACAGAGGACTTTATTATGCTCACATCACGCGCAACCTGAACAGATACATCTAGAGGCCAATTTATTCCGACAGTCTTCATTGGATCGATTATCGAAGGCAGGGTGTTATCGAACGCCGCCTCCAGACGTCGTCCTCAGAGTCTGGCCAAAGCAACAAAACGCTTCGTCACCTCATTTGAGGATGTTGCATGCTAAGAAAGTGAAGCCCATGGGCTCTGCAGATAGATTTGATTCTCAGAAGAACGACAATCAGTTGTCGGGCTCTATCAGACGGTCGAAGAGGCTCCACTTGCCTCGAAGGTAGCTCTTAGGAGGGCCTGGCTAAAAGCGATGGCATGTTGAAAACCAAAGCCTCTTGCCTTGACACACCACGCGTTAGGCAGCTGCGGGTCTTAGATGCTGATAGGGCTCCACTACACCGCAGACCCCATACGGCAAAACAGACGGCGAGCTAGAAGAAAAGCTAAAGCCCTTCAGTGAAGCAGCACTGTGGTCTAATGGTCGCCGGTCTGGAGGAAATGACATGAGGTAAAGGAGACAAGTCAGAAGTCTTTAAAGCGTCGTCAAGCTCATGCGATAGAGCGAGCCCCACCTCCCTGATCCAAGGAGGGAACTGATCTAAACCCTGAATCAGAACAGTCTAGGATGGAGTGCGCAAGCAATATTATGGATCTGACTCTCTGCTGTGGACTGAAGAGGAACCTCTTCCTCACCTGACAGCACTGGGATCGGCGATACATAAGGCTGTGATGCCTGCGCTAGCGCGTAAGTACTTGCCTTCGCTGCCAAATCAGGATTGTCGTGCAGCCAAGTATAGGTCTCCTAGAGTTGTTGTGAATTAGTTGGAAAGGAGAATAGCGAGAGATGATCAGGGTCCTAGTCAGTCCCAGTAGAGGACCTCAGACAGTGTAAAAACTTTATCGATGGGACCACTGACATCTTCAGCCGTTCTGTATCCCATGGTGGGGTCCATGCAGGAGCTCATCCTCCCGCTGGTGAAGTCTGGGTGTCTAAGCATTACAATGCAGTTGAAAACAGCGTTTGCGCACATTGCCATGCCGGCTAGTTGAGCCATGCTGTCCGCCATGCCAAAATTCATACATCCAATGCTGCCGAACATCGTGGTATGGTGAGAGAACGAAGGCTAGATTCAGGAATGAAGTACCAGCCTGAACATTGGTGGAATACTGCGACCAGCCTCACGACAGCTAAACACAAAGTTGAGAGCCAGATCAGACTTACAAGAGAATAAAGGCAGTCCTGCCCTTGTAAGTGAAGAGAAACCCAAAGTCCCGCCTAATGGCTGGCTCCATTGAAGTAAGCCTGCACTCGAATGCCAGTAGTAGCAAACCAAAGAGCCTATGAGATGAGACAAAGGTTCTGTTAGGCATGGCCAGCGATCAACCACTAAAAGGATGCCTACACGACGTAAAGAGCTATCAGGAAGGATGTAATATTGAGGAAGAAGATGTTGAAGAGTCCCGTGAGGCCTACGAGCACTTGGAACAGGGCAAGTCCAATGTTGGTGAGCCGCATGTATCTGAGCAGTTTTGGAGTGTCCATGTTCTGTATTCTAGAGCGTGGGTCAGACGGATTTGACGGGACTTCGCGGATAGTAAAGCCTATAGAACGAGCGTATGGCTCCCACCTTTGGATGAAACTTCTGTCGTCCAGGATGTCATGAGTATTGTTTAAATTGTGGTACAATGCGGGCCCTGACGGTGGCATCATAGGTTGTGAAAGGAAAGAAGAGTCTCCAGACATCATCTCTCGCAACGCACAGGGTAGTCGGCCCTCTAGGGTTACGGTACTGGTTGCGTCGTCCACGTCTTTGGTCTCCTCTTGTCAGCGTGGTGGCTATTCTTTGGGTGGAAGCACCCTTACTCGTCAGTTGCCAACTTGACCACGCGCAGCAGCGGTAGGCGAGGCGAGGCGACTGCAGACTGACCTTATGGGGTACAGGTCGGGGCGCGTCCACTCTCTTGCTCCAGGGCTCCGGCGTACGGACTACACTCTTCGTACAAGTAGGAGATCGTCTCTGTTGACAGATGACGAGATGAGGGAGGCGACGGCGGCGGCGGCGGCGGGATAGTAAGGCTGGAGGATGAAGGATGAAGGTCAAACAAGGATCAAGGAGGCAAGGAATGCCCCTTCACCTGATGAGCCGATGAGCCGGATGAGCCAGCTCTGATAGAGATCTTCAGATGGAGACTACTGTCTAGTTATCATACCTGTGGCGTATTCAGTTACCCACGTTGGGTTGTACACTGTATGTTAGAACAGTTTCCTCAGAGCTCCCCCATGAAAGCCTGATGGATTCCAGCTTCTGACTCTTCACTTTGATGCCGATGATACCGTAGAACTGACAGTGTTGAGGGGAAAGACAAAAGTGATCTCCGCCCCTCCCTCGATCTCTCCTCTCTGCGTCAATGGTTTTGATGGCACTGCCCACGCCAAAGCAGCAAGGGAGGATGAGGCGATGAGCTATCATTTAGGTCCATAACCTCGCACAATAGACGGACGGCGGGGTTCGATTGGACGTCTCAGTCGCTCGCTTATGATAAGCAGATTATGGTGTTTGGGTGGCTGGATGCATTCTTCAGCATTGTCGATGCCTCTGCCTCTCTCTCGACGTTTGCTTAGACAAAAGCTTTCATAATGACCAGAGTACAGTCTGATTTGCTCTTCTTTTGAGACTCTGAGGATTCCTCCCTACAAACACAAGTATGGCCAATAGCGTCTCGGAGAGCACACATCTCCTTACTCAAGGATTAGACGGGTCAACTTACGATGAGGGCAGGGTACGAGCGCTTAGTTCGCCGAAGGAGAAGGAGGTAAATGAGTGCCTCTCCAGCATATGAGAAACAGAAGCATCCTCCTTAGTTCCTAACTTTTGCTGCGTAGTGGATGCGACAATCTCCCAAAGACTGGGAAAACATAGAAGCTTTGGCCGAGTCTAGGAAAGAAGTCGTGGCTCCAGATGAGCCAGAGGACAGCTGGTTCAGGTACCTCGATTTGAAGGCTACATCTTCTCTTTTCTACGTGGTTGCCGCCCTAATGAGCAACTATTCTGCTAGCTGGAAGTTACTTTGGATCTATGCTGGTCCTGGGCTGCTCATGAGCATATCATACGTAGACCCAGGCAACCTTGAGAGCGACCTCCAATCTGGAGCCTATTCGGGGTATCAGCTGCTTTGGGTCCTCTTTTGGGCAACGGCTCTCGGCTTTATTCTGCAGGTTAGCATCCGAACTTCCTCTCTACCTTATCCAACTTCGTCTGACATCCTGAGGTAAGATGCTTGCTGCTCGTATAGGAGTAGTGACAGGGAAAAATCTTGCGGACCTCTGCCGCTTGGAATACTCGCGCCCAAAAGCTATGGCCCTGTGGATTATGATTGAGATAGCTATCATTGGAAGGTAGAGCTTACCTTTACATCCTATCATAGCCCTTACGAACGCATTGACTAACCGTTGAAAAACAGCGACGTCCAGGAAGTCCTCGGGTCTGCGATAGCCTTTCAACTGCTATTTGGAATGCCACTCTGGGTTGGTTGCCTGGTATGTTTAGTAAGCAAGCATATGTCTGGGAGGGCGCACGTAATAACAATTGTGCCTCATCCTTCTTTGTGTGTGCATAGCTTACGGGCTTTGACACTGTGACGTTCCTGGGTTTGCATCACTTCGGCATAAGGAAGTTAGAGGCCTTCTTTGGCATCCTTATTGCCACCATGTTAGTCTGCTTCGCGTGTGATTTGGTGAGTGGCGGTACTCCAGTACGCAGCCTTCTCATGGGAACTTCCATTCCGTCAATATCGCGACATTCAGTGGTCCAGGCCGTCGGCACTCTAGGAGCAGTGATCATGCCCCACAAGTAAGTAGTATCCTCCAGGGAACAATGCGATAGACTTTCTGTTCTCTTTCGCTGCTTGCCTGCTACGCGCTCTAATGACCCTGACATTCGATCCAAGCGTCACGCTAATCGCTTTTTTCTCCGCCTTCAGCATCTTTCTCCACTCAGCGCTAGTGCAGACTCGCAACGTCGACCGCTTTAACACCCGGAAAGTAGCAGAGGCAAACAAGTATTTTTCTCTCGAGGCTGCGCTAGCCCTCGTCGTGTCCTATTTGATAAACGCCGCCGTACTGGGCGTGTTTGCGAAAGGCTTCTATTCCGATGATTGTGCGGCGCTTGCAAGCGCGTCAGGAAAGAACAGCGCTTGTCTTCCGCTCGCTGGAACTGATGCCGGGGTAGGAAATGGGGCATGTGTGACAGCAGATGGATTCCAGGTAAGAAAGTCCAAGGCCAAAGTGGCCAAAGCCAAAGTGTCACGTCGGCCCTATCCGTCAAGGCTCTGTGCCCCTCTGCCTAAATCTAGGCCACACCTAACTCTGGTCCTCCTTTCCAATCTGTCCTTGCTGACCCTCACTCGTGTAACACGATAAATGAGAGATCCATTGACTCTGTCGTGGCCCTTATGGTCTATCATTATATCGTGCGACAGGGCGGATGCAGAGAGATTGGATTATCGGATGCAGGATCTGCGCTCTCCGCAGTGCTTGGGGAGAATGGGGCAACTGTGTGGGCAATAGGTTTGCTAGCTGCCGGACAGGTCAGTCGTTTACCTTTAAATCTTCTTACGCGATCTAACCGTGCGCTATCGTGGTCACTCTGTTACGCCGGCTCCTTTCGATAGAGCTCTACCATGACAGGCACCTATGCTGGCCAATTCGTTATGGAAGGATTCCTCCGCTTCCACATTGCTCCTTGGAAGCGTGTGGCACTGACAAGAGTTGTGGCCCTCGTTCCGGCCATAACGGTAGCGCTGATAAACGAGACAGCCAAAAATACGAGTGATTGGTTGGGGGAAGTCCTAAACGTCCTCCAATCCCTTCTCCTACCGTTCGCTCTCTTGCCAGTCTTGCACTTCAACAGCAATGCTAACCTTATGGGAACCTTCACGATCTCAAACAGGGTGCAGGTGATGGTTTGGCTCATCGCTCTCTTCGTGATGGCCATCAATGTGGTCGTGTTGACAACCTCGGTTTCGGCAGAATCCCACTCTCCAAGCTTCTACGCGCTTGTAGCAGTAGTGGCAACTGCCTATTACGGCTTCTTACTATCCCTTATCAGTGAGGACCTCTCCAAATGGAAGCACTTTCTCTTGGCATTCTGGTCAAAGCGACGGGGCCACAGGTCCTTTGACATCAGTCCTGAGATTACTTAGCTTCGCACTGAGCACTGGCTTCATAGGTCTGTTTCTATAGCGCCGCGGTGCGTAGCGAGGAAGGTGCCCACTCTGCCGGCCTGAAGGACATCGTAACGACTCTTTTGAAAAATCATCAGAACCTCAGAAACACCTCACCCTTTCCTAAAATGCGTCAATATTCGGATTGCTGCTTCCTTCATTCCAGAACTGTTCTCCTTATTATCACACATCTGGGTCATTACAGTAGAACTACCCTGCCTCAGTTGATGCAGTATGGACAACGAGCACAACCTATGTACTTGATACTTGAGTCCTGAGTCCACAGAAGCGACTATTGTAGGTCATATAGGACAAGTAAAGCTTTTCGCCTTGTGATGCTTTCTGCGCACTTCCTGCTGATGCGAGCATTCTCCTCGCCTCAGCCACTTCATCAGCTTGGCACACCCGCCAGATGGGCCGTCGTGCCCTCTATAGAGACCCATAATCCGTGAGCCTGATGATGGAAGAGCAGCGCACCAGTTATTCTATGCGATTGCTCTTTATTTAAGATAACCTATGGCAGGAGCATCAGAAGCCTTCTTGGCTGTGACACATCTGCCATTCTCTGAGGATGACGTTCAAGGGAAAGCTCCCGCTCCAGGAGAGAAGCAAGTGAGGAACGCATTGGAGACACCGCCACAAATTACCGCCTCGTCCCCTTGCGTCTCTCCTGCTTCTAGCCCGCGGAGCTTTCTCCTCTCGAAGTCTATAGGTGCGGTTTCTTGCGCCATTGCTTTTGACCCCCTCTCTCGTCCTTGCCCTCCTCTGGGGGTCCGCAAGTTCACTTTCATCTCCTCTTACGGGTAATATACAGGTCCATACACTTGCCTCCGTGTGGAGGAAGGTCGATATGTTGTCGACCTAGAGTTCAATCTGTCAAGACTCCGCCAATCGGCAGAGGGATTCTTTGGCCTGTCCTCGAAGGGCTCAGGCCCATATCCGACAGAACTAAGCAGAATATTGGGTGCAACTGGCAGCTTCATAGCCCGGACGCTTAAATTTCACAGAACCATAGGTTTGGAAGGGCGAGGATGCGAGGACTCGAGCTTCATGGTGACCCTGCTTCTAGAGCTGGACCAGGAGGAGTCTTTGCTTAGGTTGTGGTGCCATACCTGCCCTCTACCACAGGTTAGGTTGGATTATCTCTAAGTCATCTCCCAGCTTCACACCGCGCTCTCTCTGGGATGCCACCGTGCTCTCTCATCCTCAGAAGCGCTGGTACAGGGGGACTTATACCTTCTCCGTCGCCCCCTATATGTGATGGTCAGGTCTCCTTGTCTGGGGTGAAAGTGGAAGTGAGGGGTCAAGGACGGGCTTGTCCTGTTTGGAAGCTTTCCAGCTGGATTCATGAACGACAGCCCTTGGAGGCGGCCAAAAGTCCAGAAAGTAGTGAAGTTATCCTGTCCCGACAGGAGCCCGACAGCCCTTCAGTTGTGCTCCTCGAGGGTTTAGTCTCCAACATATTTTTAGGTAAGAGGGGCACGAGTTGTGATATAAGTTGGCAGTTTCCTCTCAACTTGGTGCCTTTGACATCCATGCTCCAAGTGTCCAAGGACGACAAGCTTTACACCAGTCCAGACGCCGTCCTCGAGGGTCAAGGGCGGGATCTGGTGCTTGCTGCCTGCAAGCAGAACGGGATCCAAGTTTATCTGGAAGCTCCCTGTCTACCTTCATCTGGGCAGTGGAAGGAGGCATTTCTCACTAGTAAGCTTTCCAAATTCTTTTCAAGTCTGATCAGCTACACTTGCGAGCACTAAGATAGCATAACGCCACCCTCTGCACATAACTAGGTGTCGTCCGAATAGCTCAGCCCGTAACACATATCAAGTTCAGAGCGCTAGAGGGCGATGACAACACGTGGACAGAGCTCTCCCTTCCCTTTAGCAGTAACCCAGCGTCATTAACGTCTAAGATACGCAAGCTAGCCCTAACAGAGGCGAGACAGAGGCGCCTTGATCTATACCCTCTGGAAATCTAGAGGAAGTGTCTAGGAGTCATAGAGACGAGAGTTCACTTCCTTCATATATCCTTATCTTCATAATCGGCCACGCGCTTCCATTGGCCATACCTCTTTTCTATCTCATCAATGCACCGAGAATGGATGAAGTTATCATCATTGTAGGATGACAGCTTCAGTCCCTTGAGGGGCTCGTCGGCTTTCCACTGCGGCGAGCTGGGATCTAGGCGTTTACTCATTATCGCTCGAGGTACTTTGCTCTTCGTGGCCAAATAGCCCGAAATCCAAACCTAGTACAGAACGATTTAATGACCGAGAGCTTGGAGGTACAGGAAAGCTAACGCACTGTACTTACGTCGTCCACCGTCATGCACACCGGAGGAAAGTCTGCTAACTCCGTTACATTCTCAAAAAAGCGTCGTCGATATCCAATGCCACAGCAAGCTTGCAGAATATCCACATAGACGCCTACAGGGGCAACGCTTACTTGCCTGACGAGACAGCCAAAATAATACTGAAGATGGACAAGAAGACACGCCCATGGGTAATTGCTGCCTTGAAAGCCCCCCCCAAACCACCACTGAGGCTATAAGACACTGAATGGAGGCACTGGTACCTGTTGGTCGCTGCCAGTAAGGGGCGTACACAGGAACGACCCCTAGAGGTCTGCTCCATCCCATCGTGCCCCACCCACAGACCCCAACGGCTATGTCCTCTTTGTGTTCCGTCTGCCAGGCCAGAGTGGCGGAAAGGTCCGCAGGGTAAACAAAGTCATCGTCAACCGTAATCACCAGTGTTTCCGGATCTGCTTCCTTCAATAGTGTCGGGTAGAGCTTCGTGAGAGGACCTACATCCTTACATCTACAAAGGAGAGGAAAAGTAGGCCCGGGAGAAGCAGTATCTTAGTGCCCAACTTACTCGCAAGTGGACCCTCTTACGTTAATCCCCAAAATGAGTGGTGTGTGTCATGCACTAACAGTCATCTACCACCACTCATCTTTCCTTAGTCATAATGGTTTTGCTTATCACGGAGTCTGAGCTTTCCAAAGCGCACATCGAATTCACGAAGTGTTTTCTCCAATCTTGCTTAATTAGTAAGATTCCTCATTCTCCCTCATGTCACTTCATGGTCTCATTTGGCTCACTGTACCTGTTGATAACAAGCTTTGGTATTTCGGTAAGAGATGAGGGGATCTCCACCTCATCGTAGTTCTGGTTGGACCTTGCCATTTTGCCCTTGGGAAGGTTCAGATAGATCGCATCCACCGGTAAGTCTTGGTTAGCGAGTGACATGATGGTCTCATATAGTTTGGCTACTCTGCCTGGAAGAAGAACCAGAAGTAACAGGGGCGCCCACAAAACGTGAGGAGGCCACAGAGAGGATCAGAACAATATGAGAGAAAAGAGCCTACACAAGCAAGCAAGAAGAATCAATCGGTGAAGGAGGTTGAGAGAGAGCAAGGCACTTTGATGGCAGAAGATAGAGAGACAACTCCAAATGACACAAGATCCCATAAAGTTCCACCCAGGGGAGCATGATCCTATGGTCTCATACCTGGTCTTGTTGTCAATGAAAAGACGACCCTAAATTTGGGCTTCCACCCCTTAGGAGGGGTTAGCTCTTCACTTGTCAGACCTCCGAGTGGTAGAGTATACATAGCGACCGCTAGGGGGGAAAGCGTACCCCATTTTTCTACGGTCCAGAGATATATGCGCAAGATAATGACCAATAGGATCGTAACAGCTATCCATATCTTGCGTTTTGCAAGCGCATGCTGCCATCCTGACCCATGGATGACCTAAATAATCAATGAGAGTTGAGACTATTTTTGAAACACTGGAGGGTACTCTGCAAGCTCGTGAAAAGCGTACATTGGGCTTGTCAAGGCGATGATAGCGCACGCCTTGGCCTTTGCTATCACTGGTCACTGGGAGTTGCATTATTGCAGAGGGACTTATTGAGAATGCTGATTGGTATCTGGGACAGTCATTACTTAACGGGAGGTCATGGCCCTTCACGGCAAAACAGCAGCGGCAGATTGGAGTGCGACAATCCAGCAGCTAGATCATCTCATCCACAGTGTTCACCCTGAGCCATCCTGCCATCCATTCAGCACTGTCTGGATGAGGAGCGCCAGCGAATAGCCGAGAGACAAGCTTTCCCCTAGAGGTCGACCACTGAGCAGGGGTCTGCGTACTGCTATGCGCCATAGATCCTGTGGCTTCTCTTCCTACTCCGTCTGTAATAAGAGAAGAGAGCACGAAGAGCTTCTTCATGATCTCATAGCTCATCATCAGCGCTGAAAAGAAGACCAGACAGATCAGAACCCAACTTCTCAGTGACTGATCTTTTAAAGGTTATCAATGTCCGATTACTGACGAACTAGTTAATGTGTTTGTATGTATGAACCTAGGGGTGCCTCTCACTCCAGTAGGCGGGGATGGAGGCCCAAGGCACACGGAAAACCTGATAGATTAATCTTGGTACTTTGCGCCAGCACCTCTAGTGCTACGAGGGCCATCACCACGGATGGTCACGATGGCACTCTCTATTATTGGAGAAGCAAAGACAGAGGAAGCATGCCTTGTTCGCATCAGAACCACTCGAAGACGGCAGCCAAGAAGTCTGCAGACTGGAGCTTCGTAAAGGTCTTGAAGCTTGGACATTGGAGTTCTAGGAATTGCTCGCAGCAGCAGTGCTTTGACACTTGGCCAGAAGCCTTTCCTTTCTATCAGTTCTGGAGTTAGATAAGTTAAAGAGACGGGGATACAGCCATGGCGACTCCTGGTAAGAACACGAGAGCTCGCGTCATTACTCTGCCACGCTAGTGGAGAGCCTGTTAGCTGACTCACACCTTTGGCAGACAAGAAGAAGAAGAAGAGTAAGACCCGCTCAGAAGATGCGGCAGCGGAGACGCCTTCGCTATCCACAGGCCAAGTGGATTACATGATTGAACCTCAAAAGACGTAAGTCAAATGGCATTAGGGGTGTAACGCCATGTCTGTGTCCTAACATATCCTCTTTCAGGACTCCAAAGTTGGATACCTCAAAGTGGCCTCTTCTTCTGAAGAACTATGATCAACTAAACATCAGGACGGGCCACTATACTCCTATACCTTCCGGCAGCTCTCCTCTGAAACGTGAGCTTAGGGAATACCTCCAATACGGTGTTATCAACCTTGATAAGCCTGCCAACCCGTCGTCACATGAGGTGGTAGCTTGGATCAAACGCATTCTTCGCTGCGACAAAACTGGCCACAGTGGTACACTTGACCCGAAGGTAACAGGATGCCTCATCGTCTGCATTGATAGGGCGACAAGGCTCGTGAAGTCACAACAGGTAAGACCTCATTGTGTCCTATTAGTCACATTTTCGAGTGTTCGCTTTAATGACGGATAACCTTGGCAGGGTGCTGGAAAGGAGTACGTAGCGGTGGTTCGGCTTCACAATGCGATTGAGGATCAGTCATCTCTTGCCCGTGCGATCGAGACTCTTACTGGAGCATGCTTTCAAAGACCCCCTCTTATCTCCGCTGTTAAAAGGCAGCTGCGCATCCGTACCATCTACCAGTCCAAGCTGATCGAGTATGACAACGATAGGCATTTGGGAGTTTTTTGGGTCAGCTGTGAGGCTGGAACTTACATCCGTACACTGTGCGTCCATCTGGGCTTGCTGACGGGAGTTGGTGGACACATGCAAGAGCTTCGCCGTGTTCGCTCGGGTATTATGGGCGAGCAGGATAATATGGTCACTATGCACGACGTTCTTGATGCTCAATGGATTTATGATAACCAGAAAGATGAGAGCTACCTGAGGCGAGTCGTCAGGCCCCTGGAGACTCTTCTAACCAATTACAAGAGAGTTGTGGTGAAAGACAGCGCTGTGAACGCCATCTGCTATGGTGCCAAGCTCATGATTCCAGGCCTTCTGCGCTTTGCTGACGACATTGAGGTTGGAACAGAGGTAGTGCTGATGACGACAAAGGGTGAAGCTATTGCTGTTGGTATCGCACAAATGACGACGGCCGTGATGGCCACGGTAGACCACGGCGTGGTGGCAAAGATCAAGAGAGTTGTCATGGAGAGAGACACATATCCTCGTCGATGGGGTTTAGGACCAATGGCGCAGAAGAAGAAAGCTATGATCAAGGTTTGTTCAATTATCGCGGTCAGAGCGCTTCGCTTTAGCTAATATCTGTTATTTTTAGGCGGGTACCTTAGACAAGTATGGCCGCCCGAACGAGAGCACTCCTGCCACGTTCAAGAAAGAATATGTAAGCTATGAGGGGGCGTCTTCCTCCGCTACTCCAAGCAAGTCCGAGGAGCAACCAAAGGCGGAAGAGGCACCTGCCAAGGTACGAGGGTTCTTTTGCACGGAATGACTTGGAATACCAACCCTTGACTAATCAAATCTCTGCTTCTTCGAAGGCTATGGAACAAAGTGAGGATGAGGAAGAGAAAAAGAAGAGAAAGAAGGCCAAGAAGGAGGCCAAAAAGAAGGCTAAGGAAGAAGAGGAGGCTTCGTCGTCAAAGAAGAGGACCGCTGAGGATGCGGGCAATGGAGGTACCGGAGAATCCCCAAAGCGGAAGAAGGACAAGAAGAAGAAGAAATCCAAGGAAGGGGAGGACTGAGCTGCATAGCGCATGCTAGGCTATAGCTTACCATCAACTGTACTTATAGCTGTCATGGACCTTTCATTACACTGGTCACTACCGACATAATCTCTTCCTTCTATTATGATCTCGAGGATCTTACTTTTAAGTCGCTCTGGTCGTTGGTCGTTATGTCAATGCGAGGCAGAGCACAATAAATATAAGAATAAATAGTAGCGGCGTAAGCAATACTGGAGGAGTGCCATGCCATATTGCTTCTGGAGAGAACTCAAAGCTCCATCGGGAACTGGAGAGGTTGATCTTCCCACATGGCCTCTGAT
The DNA here is from genome assembly GCA_900088475.1 of Hyphochytrium catenoides. NCBI lineage: Eukaryota > Hyphochytriomycetes > Hyphochytriales > Hyphochytriaceae > Hyphochytrium > Hyphochytrium catenoides. Next base: position 207,697 of record FLMG01004374.1, read on the forward strand.
GACCAGGCGATTTTGGGTTTGCGGAGGTCTTCATGAAGCAGTTCTCGAAGCTCATATGAAGACACGCCGTGATGGATAACTTGGACTTGGTCAAACGAGAGGCGTTCATAGTCTTCCGGTAATGCATGGTGAGGCGCTAATCCTTGCAGTCCTCTAAGCGGCAAACCTCCCATGGTTGAATGGTCATATCCGTCGGGGGAATTCTGGGAAGACCAACTATTAGTTGGGCTCGCTTCCGATGCGACGCTCGCGCCTGAAGCCTTGGCGTTGTACACCGTTCTGGGCCATACCATCTTGCTCACAGGAATTGATTGCCCCCCTGTCGTTGGACTCACTTCGAATCGTATAAAGCCGTCTTCGTCTACCATGTTTGTCACCCGAGCGAAGACGTTGCGATCGTACCCTCTCAGTGCATGGCTGGTGCTCCTGTTCATTCCATCATTTCTTGCGCTTCCCTTACAGCTCCAACTCAGACTCTGAGCGATCGAAGCGGCGAAGCCGACTTCGCGGTGCTCTGTGAGCTCTACACCTAATGGAGACATAACGCTGAGGGCAAGCTGGTGTCTCTTATTGCAGGCTAGAGGAGGGCAAGCTCAAGCTGTAGCTCTCATTGTAGATAGTGTTGGTGGAGTCGGCAGACAGGGTAACAGCGATCTGGGCACCGCACTTGTCTTTGTCTGGTCTGGTGTCTGGTGAGATGGAAAATGCGTCCTTCTGCTGCTGTGACCAATCTTCATTGACGGGGTTGCAAGAAGAGCTGAACGCTGTTCCTTCTTGCAAAGCTACAATTGAGAAGCAGCAATAGTCTATAGTAGTAGTACAGTACAAGTAAAAGGAACACAGACAGGAAGAAAAGAGAGAAGAAAGAACAAGGGCCAAGGCGACGTAGCCTTATTATTATTGATGGAAGGTCGGTACTTACTATTGAAATCGAGGCTATTTTTTACCTAACAAATGTACTAAGGCCTTCGAGTCTTTTTAGCGCAGATGGACTTCTTGGCCTGTTATTTATGTTGTCCAAACTTCGTTCTCAGTCACTGTGATAGAGAAAGAAAGAGCAACCAACCAAGTAGTAATATGCTCCAGGAGCTCTTGAAATATACAATGATGACCTATCCTTACGGAAGTAGTAGTACGATATATTTAGACCAAGACCTTCCAATGTCTATTTTGATTGGAGCGCAATGTTGCATAGCTTTCACTATTAAAATCGAAGGATTCACCCAACACCTATCGCCAAGACCTCTCTTCGCCTGAAAGCTTCCTCCCTTACGTGTGAACCGGGAACAAACCGAGTCAGTGAAGAAAGACCTAGACTGTTTACACTGTAAACTGTTCTGTTCCTTGCCAGTCATTCGTTTGATGCGCAGCAGGGTTGGACCAACGGGATTGCAGGCTGCCCCAGCGACTATTCCCCTTGTCCAGTCAAAGCTCATACGATCCACTTCGCTGCCCTCTATCTGTCTCCGTCTTCATTCGTCACCTGCCAAGTCACAAGCCACCAGCCTTTAAGCTCCACTCACCCATTTTTTTATGATGAACCTGGGAGTGGTAGTGTCGTAGGAACTGCGCATTGCTTAGGGTAAAGATTAGTTCTATTTACTCTCTTCCTCGGAGGTAGAACCATACAAATTGCAACGGACGATGGGTAAGTTGACGACGAGGCGACGAGGATGATGGATCACAAGAGCTTGAAGTGCAGCAACTTATGGGTAAACTCTGACAAGGATCTGACGGCGCCCTGGTTGGCTGCTGTGTTTCCCGAAAATCATTGGATATCACGTCAGTTGGGAGAGTTTGGAGCGGATGATGCATCGTTTACGTTCCTTCTGAACTTCCACAACCAATGTTTTCTGCTGCATGTGAGTCTTATCCCATCTTGGACTGACTGGCCCGGCAGTGTAGTACGGCAACTCCTACGTATCAGACTGTACCGGACAGAAAAACAGGGTCGGAGGCGGCTAAGCTTATCAACTTACATGAGTTTCCCCGCAATTGTTGCTTGCCATCACATTCTTACGGCACTTGTACCACTTTACTATGAACGGATACCAGTAAAAAGAGCCTTGATATGCATCCTCGAAGCACCACACTATTAACAAATTATAGGAAGGACCACGAGCTCGAACCTAATCGCACCTCAAGGTTTGTTGTTGTTGACATCGAAGCCTTCTTGACGAATAGCAGATGTATTGGTGCCATCACGATCCTCTCTTCACCATTCTTGTTCTTCCAGTCTACCAGTGGGCGTATTGCAACCTAGGAGAGCGGTATTGGTGATAACGCTTGCCCAGCCAACTAGATTCCCACAAGACAGCGTTCGTATCCAGCATCCTTACCTTTTCCAGGCCCAAAGGAAGTTTGGAGATAGATAATACACTCCTCAGCTCAATAGGAGGTACCGCTATAGCACAAAATGTTGAGGTTGACGCTTCTGGCCACCAAAGTAAGCCCGCGCTGGATACAAATTGTAATACCAAGGACTTGAAGACCCAGTCAGAACAGCCAACAGGTCAATGGAAGGCAATGTATGCTGTTAGGCATAAGGTAAAATATGGTCAGCATCACCTCGAAGACAACAGGGCATCGGACCTTAATTTGGCTAAAGAAAAGGTCGTGAAAGGAGTAGGGCCCTAGTCTAGGGTGCCAAAAGAAAGAGGTTGAGAAAATGCCTCTTCAGCGTTCTTTTACCGGGCTACTGGCACGTAGCGGAAACAGCAGCAGTTGCACCACATCTTCCTTAAACAACTCCCTGTGCCTCTGATTCTTTCTACTTCATGCTTCCATCTCTATATATTAATGCGGTTTCATTGTCCACTCAAATGGCACTTATTAGGGCTATGAGTTACCCGCGCGATTTTAATGACGGCAATGGATCTCCCTCCTTGTCTGATTGGATCTGCTGCCCACTTAACTGTCTGATTGGATCTGCTGCCCACTTAACTCCGACCGACGTGCATAATCTCCTTCCGTCCTCTAGCAGCTGGCACCCCTCTTAAGTGACTTCCTCCATGAGCTTCGACCGAGGCATGCACTCCCCATCACCGCTCGTCAGACTCACGAAGTGTTTTTAATTATGAGCTAAGGTGAAGGTCAAAAACAGTCAAAGGACTTGGCTTCATAAAAAAGCCCATCGCTGCTTTGACCGTAGAAAGAAAGGTAACCTCGTATGGCTGTCAGTCAAGCAGCATTATAATCCACAAGAGAACGTTGGCTCTCCTCCTGGCATCGCTTTCTTAGTTGTGCCCGAAGCCTTCCTTCAAAGGAGAGATCCAACGACAGGAGGGGCCGTACTAGTAGTAGCCAACATTTGCTTGTTACAACACTTCTTCATCTTCTTTCAATCCAAAGACCAAAAGACCAAGTGGCGCCGGGTTCTGAATAAACGTAGATTAATCCTACGGTTATCAGGATAAAGGTTTACTTATCCGGAATAACAGCCATCTCACTTCGCCATCATCAAGCCCTCCATCAGCGGCAGTGTTGAAGTGCATGAGAGTGTCATGGGATCGCCTGTCATGTCCCTTCAGCGTGCACGTCAGCAATAAAGCTCTGTGAGGAGCGAACTAAGAACACGTCCGTTCTCCCAACGTCTGGAGATGATGTTTCTCAGATTCTTATGGTGTCATATCCTTGAAATGGGGCCCTTTAAGCGGACATCAAACTTAATCAGTCTGCTTTTGAAGACGAGGCTTTCTGTCAAGCAAACAACAAAACCAGGACAGTAGTCCTGCTTGTAATCCGTACCTCCGTGCTGCTTACGCTCAGAAGAGCCCCATGTGGCCATCTGCTCTGCGGGCCTTCGTATATGGAGGTACGAGAGGGACAAAAGCACCTGCGAGTAAGGTGACGGTCGTTGTGCCTTGGGTCCGCATTCTACTAGGTAAGGGCCCTCCTCTTTGTGTCTACCAAGGCTAAGACTGTCATTATTCGCCATCACTCATCGTCATTCTTTTAACAGGTGGAGCGCTATTCGCAGTTGTGCCACCTTCTGGTACTGGTGGTTGCGCCTTGGGCGACGACAGGCGTTCACGATGCTCTTCCTTACAAGAACCACTGGGACCAGATGCTCCCGTCAAGGGGGAGATGGCAGTCTTTGCTGGTGGCTGCTTTTGGGGTTTGGAGCTGGCATATCAAAGAGTGCATGGGGTCCTCGATACGAGAGTAGGATATACACAGGGCCACGTCCCCAACCCCACATATCGAGAAGTATGTGCCGGAACCACAGGTACCTAAACGCAATCGGGCAAACATGAATGAAATGGTTGGCTGTGTTCCTCATTGGACAGCCCCGATGGACGTTGTCTTTGTAACTGTACTCAGCCTTCTTCGTGCAGGCCACGCAGAAGCTGTCCGCATCGTGTACGACCCTTCAATCGTGCCCTACAACAGGCTGCTGGATCTATTCTGGAGCAGGATTGACCCAACACAACTTAATAGACAGGTGTGGACCCAAACGATCTATGACCCCCCGATATCTTGTCTCTCGAAGTAGCTAAGAAGAGTGACTTCTTACTATTTATATCAGGGTAATGACTTCGGCACACAGTATCGGACGGGAATATACGTCACAACCGAGGAGCAGATGAACTTAGCCATTGCCAGCAGGAAAGCAGTCCAAGAGCGACTGGGACCGAAACCAGTCGTAACTGAGATTAAAGAGGCAGCGAGATTTTGGGAGGCCGAGGAGTATCATCAGCGCTACCTGGAGAAAGGCGGCCAAAGTGCAGCTAAAGGGGAGACATCGCGCATTCGCTGTTATGGCTGACTCAGTAGTCACCAAGGGATGGTCCAGTTCACGTAGCTGTCCCATCGCCTTTTCTGATAGTGGAAACGGGATCTTGGGTGCGAGGTGCAATGCAGCAGGCGAAATATAGTAGGAAGTCGGGCGTACTCCGATCAGATATCGCCTTTATCAAGTGAGGTTTGTTACTTGTACAAGATAAAGACAGCCTTCTTCCTCACCTTTCACGATGATAGCGTTTGGGATATGCTACGGCAGTCAGTATAGGCGGCAGCACTACTTGCTAACATGAATACCGCAATTACCTCTGACTTTTCTTCTAGTATCTGAAGTTTTAGGAGGTTCCGACGAGACTACTGCTACCTTCCCGTTAAGAATTCCTATTATGGGGAAACGAGCGTGACGATGTTGGGAGGAGGAGAGGGGAATAGCAATACTGTCTCACCTAGCCAAGAGGAAATATTTGTCGTATATCAGGTAGTTCCCTGAACCCACGACCTGAGTACGGTCCCACCAGCATCCCACTGCTGCCGACTGCTCGTCTTTCTCTTCCTCTCGTCTTGCTTTTTGCGCCTCTCCCCTCAACCTTCGCCCCTCGGCTTTCCCTTTCTCTCATCTTGCTTTTTGCCTCTCTTCATCCTTGATCTCGTGTCTCTCTCCTCGTTCTACAAGGTCCCGTGCGGGTCATTTATTTACGACATACATGGCGCGGGTGATGAGCACGTGCCACAAACAGAGGTAGTGAAAAAGCAACAAGCTAACGCCGAGATCTGAGCACAAGTCAAGCCGACGAGAATCGATCGGCATTGCCAGCAACACCCAGAAGTATTACTAAGGTCGTCCGCGTCCCACTGCTCAGCTCAGACGTTCTTATAGCAGGCGCTGTGCAGCAATGTGTGCTTACTTTTCGTCGTTGAGCTGAGCGAAGCAATAATGAATCGAACCATTCTATTCCCCAGGCTTGGAGCAGACCACTGTTGTTCTTCTTTCTAGTAGTTGTGAGGATGTTGAGGGGCCTCTTCAGTTCTGCTATCTCAAGAATCGAGGGTTATCGTCTAGAAGCTCTGGAAAAGAGTCGATCTAGCGCCCCCAACCGTTAGATCAGTAGAAGAACTGTAGATTCGTTGTGTGTGTTGCTTTGCAGTCTTCGTACCGTCCTTATCTCTATATCTGCACGGCTATTTCAGTGCTAGCGGGTGAGCTGTTAGTAGAGACTAGAAGAGGCTGTTATCCTGACGACTAGTAAGGAGAATAAACTGACAGCAGGAAGAGAAGGGGCGGGACCTAATAGAACAATAGAACCTGGGCCCAAAAAAAGAAGAGAGACAAGGAGCGGAGGGAGTAGTGGGATTCGAACCAGCCAGCTGATTTCACTAACCGAGAAGACTAGGCGGATGTAGACTCTTCTAACCCTTCGCCACCATCACGGCGAGGGCAGCATAAAGGTGCCTCTGGGAGGACGAGCGATGACGAAGCTGCCATTGAAGTTATGAAGTTGAACAAAAGGTTCGTCCTTGAAGACGAGAAGGCAGGCCTGTCGAGCCACAGGGGTCGATGCTGATGGGGGAGAAATCTTCCTCATAATTTGCAGATGAAAGAGCATGAGAGTCGTTGATGCGGCTATAATAAGAGAGGTGAAGAGACAGAGATCGAAGAGGCGGAGAGAGTAGGAGCCAAGAGCCAAGACAAGGAGGAGAGAGACAGGCTTCCAGTTGTCTTTTATAAGCACAAACAAAAGCGTCTTTGACTGTTTTTCTACTAGGAACTAGTAGAGTCTGTCTCGTAGCAAGAACATACGAAGTCTGCAGCAGATTCGTGGCTGAACAGTAGACCTTAAGAGCTGGTACGTTTATTAGTACTAGGGTAGTATAGAGATTTGTAGTAGTGCTCTTTAATGCTTTCTAATAGTAAGAGCTTTCTAAAAGTGGTCAATAAAAGTAGAACTAGAACTACCATTATTTATTTTTATTGCCCTTTTTTTCTTCATAAAATCTACAGTAGAACTACTAACTAAGGAGGAGAAAGGAAAACATGACCCAGTTCCTCTGTCAAAAAGGCCACCTGTAGAGCCTTTTTTTTACGTTTATATTTTATGTTTATCTATAAAATGTTGTTGCGCAAAGAATACATTTATTCCGATAGTAATGTATGGCTGAATGGCTGGTAAATTGACCAGTGTATGTGCATTTGGGTTATTATTTTATTTACGGGAATAATAGCACACAAGGGCTTTGTTGTAGCTCAAACCCAAAGCAACGGCCCGTAAAACCTCAACCCAACCTCCTGACTCTGTAGACAGAACTCCTAGAGGTAAGGCTTATTTCTAGGTACCACTCTTTTTTTCAATAGTTTTTGGGTTTTTCAGTTGATGGTTGCACCGGTTTACACTGGGTCCATGAGAGATGCCAGGGAGTTACCATTCAAGTCACAGAGCAATGATCGTCGTAATAAATTTGATACTTCCACTCAAAAACGAGTTACCACTGTTGACGCAGTTGTACAGCATCGTAGTCGTTCTAGATGGGGAGGAGGGGGCGCCAAGTGTCCGTCTTCCTTCCTGACAGGAGAAAATGCCGTCGGCTTGGGAGCATCGGCGATTAGCCGTGCGGCTGTCGTCCGCCCTTTGGTCATTTCGTCCTCTAGGTCCTCATACACTCATCTTTCACTACAGGTACAGGTACAGGTACAAAGGTCCAGGTTATGAACAAGCTAGGGGCTGGAGCACGACAGCTTGGTTGGGCTGTGTTGTACGACGGGAACAACCAGTTCTTGGTGGGACTGGGGTTGATGGCTTCCACTGTTGATAGTTCTATCAACTCGATACAAAAGACATAGCAATCGTGTTGCGTGGGGCTGACCCTAGAGATCAGTTGACCTTTCATTTTGGGCCGTGATGAACGGGTTGTACTCCTACACCGTAGAACGAACGGCGACGACGATCAGGGCAAGAGGGTGGTGATGATGGCGATGCAGCAGATGATGCTTCACCTGGCAGTGATGGAGGAAGAGCGAGAGGCAGACTGGAGGGCTAAGATGGGCGGCTAACGTTGAGGAGGAGCTGTAAAAGGCCGGTGGGTGCAGTATGTGCGGGAGACGGGGAATAGGTACGGACTGAAGCTTCTGGTCAGACGTAAGAGATGAGTGTTCCAGGCATCTTCAAGCGGTTTATCCCTAGCTTCAGTCAGAGCTTTGTCATGTTGAAGGTGGCCGGCATAGGTTTAGTGAAGCATGTCATCGCTTCTTGGTGTAGCTCGTTTCCATGAGATAGGATGATCTTACGAGCACCATCAGCGGTATATTCCCGCACCTCAAGGGTGCTGCGTCAGCAGCAAGATGAGGACGAAGAAACTGGTTCTCATCTTCTGGGTGAGAGAAGGGCAGTGGATGGCTTCTCCCGCTAACTGCACCTTCCTGCTCTTCCTTCAATCTTAACTTCATCCTCTTCCTGTCTTTATCAAGCCTGATTGGCCTGGGCTCTCAAGGATTCATGCCTCAATTCAAAGATTAACTATCAAAGAGGCAGGGCTTACCGCCTCTTATCATAACCACGTAGAACTCTTTCTTATGGCCAATGACAGAAACCCTAGGATAAAAGTGAAGTGAAGACCGACTGCCGCCTTATGTCCCACTCCTTCTTCCTCTTGCTACTAGCTGTGTTTCAGGCCGCATAGAACAATATCCCCGTTGGTTGGGCAGTCAGGAAGACCGCAGAACCAGAAACAGAATCTGAAGTCTCTTCTGAGAGGAAGAGTTCGACCCGTCTCCCAGCGCGTAAGCTTAAATCCGCTTGCTGGGGAATCTCCCTTGTTGCCGCCGGCAAGCTGGGGCCCAGTCGCAGAATGACTATTGACGTAGCAGTCGGTATTACCGCAGCTTCTAGTAACAAAGCTTCACCGTATCGTCCATTGCGCTGGGACTCCCAGCAGTGGCTGTCTGTAAAGAGCAGCGATATGAGGTTCAGCCAAATTTTGCTAGAACCGCAGGGGTCCGAAGATGGAGAAGCGAAGGTTATGCCTGGAAGCAAAGTCAAGAATTGCTCTGTCAGTAGCTGTGAGAAGAGAGCAGTGCAGGGCGGTGTCTGCTTGTCTCATGGAGCGAAAAGGACACGGAAGCGCTGTAAAGTTATCGGTTGTGACAAGATCGTCATATCTTCTGGTGTCTGCGTATCACACGGTGCGAGAGTCAAGAGGTGCAGAGTCGAGAAGTGTGAGAAGAAGGCAGTCCAAGGTGGTGTCTGCGTCGGTCATGGGGCAAAGGTGAAGCGCTGCACCGCTGGGAGCTGTACCAAGAAGGCAGTTCAAGGCGGTGTGTGCATTGCGCATGGTGCTAAAGTAAGGCGTAGTGGCGCTCGTTCCGAGCCCAGCTCTCCAGCGTCTAGTCCTGAAAATCGTAACTTTCTCTCTATAGATCAAGAGTGGGAAAGAGAAAGCCCATTATACGCTAGGGTAGGCTCACCTTTAGGGCTGGGTTCCATCATCAGTCGTCTTGCGGCATCAGCTACTTTAAGAGACGAGGAACGAGGTAGCCCACACTCCGGGCCAAGCTCTCCTCTGTCGCTGAATGCCACTACTGAGAAGCAATCACCAAGAAACTTGCATTTCAACCCTGCCCGCAGCGCTGGTGCTCCTGCCCATCTTCTAGGTGCCTCCCCGTTTGCCGACACCCGGTCCCTGGCAGGCTCTACCCTACATGGGATTGGCGTTCCCGAAGTTCGTTCTCCATCCGTGCTCTATTCAACTGCCAACCTAGGTCTGCCATCCGCTGGAAGCTTGCCGTCAACTGCAAATTTCAACAGTCTTCAACTTCACACCAGCACGAGTCGCGCATCAGCCCAGTCTCTGAACGCACTATCGAGTGGATTGCCCACATCCTTTGCCTTCCCAATACCTGGACGTCTGACAACGCCTGAGACTCGATCTTTGGAAGCGTCCCAGAGGTCGTCAAGCGAGCTGCCCATGTCGTTGCCTCGATTTTCTACTTCGTCAAGGAGTCTTACCTCAGCCGCCTCCCCTAGAAGCATGCAGCACCCCGATCTTGGATTGAAGTCAGCAATGCAAGGACCTTATAAGTCACATAAAGTAAGCTCTCCGCCGTCAGGGTTGATGGTTAGGCCATGCTCACAAACAGGATGCAGTGCGTACGCGCAAAATGGAGATTATTGTGCTGCTCATTCTTAAGATAGCAGTGAGCAGTGCTAGGAAAGATCAGCCGAGGACTCCTCCCCTACTCGCTCTGTACACTAGCCTCACGCCCTAGTATATTTATATTGCTGGAAAAGTAAAAGTATTATATTATAGAAGATGAGTCTCTAGATGTGCCGGCTGTAGAGTTTCTTGTCGGCCAGTAGAAGATCCATACTTATAGTCTTGACCCAAAAGGCTTATCTTAGAACCAATAAAGCTCTGGAAGCATATTGCCTATCAGGTATTACGTCCTAGGGCTTGACGATAAGACCGGCACTGGACTATACGGCGTTTATCCGCTTTACCATTTTTCCAATCCGTCGAATTTTTTCCTTGCTCTCGGCAAGGAGTTGAACTTCTGCCTTGAGGAGGTCATGACATTTTTGTCCTGCATCCTGATCAAGTTTCGGAAGGACTGGTGACGGCAAACCCGCCTCCAATAGCTTCTGGGTTCTGTGTGTGAGTTCGGCAACCTAAGAATAAG
>FLMG01000691.1:0-11549 GCA_900088475.1 Hyphochytrium catenoides
GAAGACCAACCTCATGCGCGTCGTCTGAGTGTTTACGTTGATTAGAACGACTACTAATCCATTCAATATCTGAGGAAGCAGTATTCTTATCTATCTACAGCAATGAAGTGCGTGATAGGCGGGAGATAGTGTCCTGTCTGTACCTGGGGATTGCCTAGGGGAACGATGGCTATTAATCACTCAGAGTAAAATGCTGAAGGCGGCGTGGAGAGTTCTTTTATGGATAATAGACGTAGGACCATCTGGTGACGTTGTTCCCGCATCGAAATCTCTTGAATGATGGTCACAAGTAACGAGCGACTTCAGGAACAGGAGGAGCTGAGACGGGTGCGTGAGGAGCGAGGAAACTAGAGAAAAAGAGACGTTCAGCAGGACGAAGAGAGAGGAGAAGATGAAAGTAGAAGAAAGGTTTTCAATCATCTTTGTCTGTCCTCGTACTGTTTGGCTCTGACTCACAACCCATTTCGCGCTATGATTCATGGGGCTAACGACACTGGGGTGCTTTCAAAGCCTAGTGTTGGTAATGTAAAGACCCATTGGTTTCTGTTGCCCATGGGCAGACTAGTCCTCAGAAAACGTATCTTCAGAATCTTTTTCAAAAGCTTCTCATAGAAGAGCGGCTGTCACTTCTCCTTTCTCTCTCCCTCTCTCTGTCTCCCTCTCTCTCTCTCTCTCTCTCTCTCTCTCTCTCTCTCTCTCTCTCTCTCTCTCTCTCTCTCGCACATCTCTTTTTCTCTCTCTCTCCCGCTCTGCTTTCTAGATTTCTCAGCGGCCGCTGGCAGACTTGCAGACTTCTTCTTTTGTCCAGCATCACTTCCTACATTTCGTCGGTGACACTGAGACGTGTGGAGGACCAGCACACAGGCCAGGCCATTCTGCTGCTATCTGGAAAGAAGCACAAGCAATTAGAGAGAGAGGCAACCAAAAGAGAGGAACAATGCCAACAACGAGAAGCAAGGCAGCGAAGGCTGAGGAGCATGTGGAGCTCCCGGCGCAGACCAAAAAGCGAGCGGGAGATAAAGCAAAAGGGGCGATAGGAGAGCAAAAAGAGAAAGAGACGAAGAAGCCCGCCACCGAAGCGTCCAAAGCTGCAGCAGCAAAAGATGCAAAGAGCGCGAAGCAGACTACTCCTCCATCTCCCTCAAAGGCAAGCAAGGAGAAGAAGGAGGAGAAAGCACCTGTTGGCTCCGCTCCAGCTGAGGCAGCCGAAGAGGAACAAACTCCCACTACCGCGTCCGGAGTAGGGAAGAAAGCTCCCATCGGCAAGTTAACAGTGGGAAGCACTCTTCCAGATCTGGAGCTTGAGACCGACCAAGCAGAGAAGGTCAAGCTCTCGTCTCTCTACAAAGACCAAGGAATGATTATCTTTTTCTATCCCAGAGCCAACACGCCTGGCTGCACAACCCAAGCCTGCGGCTTCAGAGATAAGAGAGAAGAAGTGGAGACAAAGGGCTATAAGATCTATGGCGCGAGTGCAGATAAGCCCACATCGCAGTCAAACTGGAAGAAGAAGCATGATTTTGGCTTCACTCTGCTCTGCGACCCCGAGCACAAGCTAATGAAGCCGCTAGGAGTCTCCAACGAAGAGAGAATCACGCGTTCGCATATTATTGTTGAGAAAGGAGGTAAAATCAAGGAGATGAACATCAAAGTCTCTCCCATGGATAGCGTTAATGGCGCTGTTGCCTCCGTCGTAGGATGATCCTCTTCTCTTTCGTTCTCAACACCTGAGAGTCCTATCTTTCTTTTCGCTTTCCTTATCTCTCGTGGTAGGGTCACTTCATCACTCACTGCGTGTCAATAAAGATCCATATTGCACCTTGAAGACAAGGGTTGCTTTGTAGGGAAGGGGTCCTCCCTTTCTAACTTCAAAATCTTGAGACTCTCTCTTTCTCTCTCTGATTTTTCCGTGTCTCTTCTTCTCTCTCTCTCTCTCCCTCTTCTCTTGACAGCGTCACATTATAACTGCGAGTTTTCAAGGAGCCATATCTATTGCTCTTGGAGAAGAACAGCTTTCTTGGGTAAGGAGAGAATACCGAAGGAAGGAAGAAAAGAGTGCTCGCATCTTCTTATTTGACAAGAGAATGTATGTGAAGTGACAAGGGTCTGCATACAATATAAAGGGTGCACTTGAGACTCCACTTCTCTTTTTACAGCTAGCATCTGCTTCTTCTACCACGCGACTTGCACATCAAAACGACCAATATGCAACGGGAGGGGCGATAGAGCACTTCTCTTTGCAATGCCTTCAGAATAAGGATTTCTTCTCTTCTCCTCGCTTCTTCCTCTTCGAGGACCGACCTCCCCTTCTGCCTTGCTAATGTTACCAGCTGAGAGAGGAAGTGTACAGAGAGAGTCAGACCCCGAGGGTTGAAGATTTCGGGTTGCCGGTTATGATATTTGCTCTTCTTGCGCTACTTATCATGACTCATTGCCCTTCATTAGGAGCCGGTTACTAGGATTCAAAGTCCACAAGGAAAGTTTGCATCTCGGAACCATCAAACCTGAGCGCGAAAGGTGTGAGAAGGATAGATAGCGGAAAGTGGCAATCTAGCCGTCCAGCTGGAGAGCGCCATGTGGGCAGGTAAACGTAGGAGAGAGAGACACGTGGAAGGTACGTACAGCAGCCACCATCTGGGAAATCGAAAGGCAATAGTGCTAAAGGGAACAGGGAACGACTCTCTTCGTTTCTGCATCCTCTCTTCCTCTGAGAGCAGCCTTACCTCGCTAAGTATTCTGAGAAACTCTGCGTTATCACGAACTCCTCACAGAACTGTCGCCAATGCTCTGGCACTGTCTGCAAGTATTCTTCCTGCTGAAAGACCACCTGGTGATAGGATGGAGATGAGGGCTAGTGAGAAAGAGAGAAACAGAGAGAAAGAGAGAGAGACACAGAGAGCACTCGTTCCCTGCAATAGCTGGTCAGGAGCTTGTGCCTATGGAGTGCGACAGTGGAGAAACAAAGAAAAAGACAGCCAAATAAGAGGAGCAACAAGCAACATCAAGCAAAGTATAGCGGCAAGTTGAGCTGAATGTTGAGCAGGTACAGGAGAAAACCCAGTGGCTACTGGCTGGGCTCAGATCCTTACAACTGGTTCATCGCTCTCTTCCTCTTTCAGACAGAACCTAAAACGTCCTATGGTTCCAACCAACCGAGCTAGGCAACGAGCAATTACCAATCGGACTTCATTTTCAGGGAAAGCTTTAGTCGCACTATAAGGAGCAATAGCATGTTACTTTCAATAAGCAAAGCAGTGGACTACGTCCAGGGGGCTAAAGCGAAGGTGATAAGCTGTAACAAACAGACAGAAGCATCATCCAAGATCACCTCAGATAGATGCCCTTTTCGAGAGTCGACTTTGCTTTAAAAACCCAAGAGACATTAGGGGGCACCACGACGAGAAAAAGAGAGGAAGGGAGAGCCACGGAGAGAAGCGGTCAATGACATATCAAAGAATTCTCTCTTTTCTTGGACCCCGGACGACATAAACGAAAGAAAGAGGAAAGAGCCGGAAGTTTGGGGAGAGACATGAAAGGAGAGAACTAAGAGATATGGAGATCTTTTACTGGTCTGGCTGGTGCTTGAAACTGTCAATCTCTATAATGTGTGGATGAAGCAGCCGATGGAGTTCCCGCGTCGCTTCATGAAGTAGTTCGGGCGGGAGAGGAGTAGCTGTGAGCCCTGAATATTTGGGGGAAAACGTTAGCACGGGAAAGTCAGCACCAGTCAATACTGAAGAGGATCGGAGAGACTCCCACAGCAGAACCCCAGGGACCCAACACATTCTCCTAAGTTTGTCTCGTGCTGCGTTTAATCTCTCTTTTCCAATATGTCCGCTTTCCATCTTTCTATGTTTCAGAAGTGAGATGGGCCCTGCCGGGTATGCTAGCATTTTATTGACTTATTCGGCTCTCTGGTTGCCTACACATTTCTGTGTCCTTTCTTCCACACCGACTTCTCCCCCATGCTCTTCGCTCTTCTTACCTTGCGTGATTCTGCTGTTCAATAAGTCTATGACGATGACGTCCGGAGGGAGAGAATCCAAGACAGAAGGGTCGAGGTCTTCCCTCTGAATGCCAAAGAGGAAAGGTGTAGGACAGTGCAAGTAGTCTATCAAAGAGTCAGGGAGAAGAGGGACAAAGATATGCAACCAAAAGAAGGGAAAGAGAAGTGAACGCAAAGCCTCCGCACAGTAGGAGAGCAAAGAGAAGAAGGGCGAGAGAAGCAGGACTTTTCTCTCCAAGAGAAGGGCCGATAGAGCTTCTAGAACCACTGGAACTGTCATAGAGTCAAATAGAAGAGAGATAGGGAAATCTGTCGCAGGTAGAGTGGCTATTGTGGACGGAAGAGCTCTCCGGCGAAAATAGCTCTCTCTCTCGATGGCATCCAATGGCCGGGAAAGCAAAGAAATAGAAGAGCGAGAGAGCCCCTTCTCCAGCTCTCCAGGAAGGCACTGAGCCACAAACTGAGACAGCCGTCGTCTCAATGTGTCTAGCGCGGGATACTTCGAGTAGATGCAAACGCCATAGGGGAGCCAGCTTGAGCCTTGGTGTACCTCTATCTCGTGCTGCTTCTCCCCCATCGCATCGCTCTCTCTTCCTCCTCCTCTCCCCACCTCATAAAGCTTATAGTAAAAGACAGCACAGACGCCGAAGAGCTCAAGTCTCACTCTGTCTCCAAGATGCGTGTTAAAGATGACGGGCGCGGGTGCCTGAAGCGACCTACGGGAGAAAAGAAGAGGGCGTCAGGATAGACTCACGTCAGAGCTCTAGGAAATAAGCCTGAGCGGCGAGAAGGCAAAGAGACACAAGACTGCGAAACCGGAAAGCTAGATAGGGAAAAAGGGAGATCTTATGCATGCGGAACCAGGACAGAGAAGAGTGCAGAGGAGAGTCTATGCCGACCGGAATGGCTTGAGCTGTCCTCGGCTCATGGTTGGAAGAAAGAACGCCTCAAAATGTGCGGGCAGCGGTTCGTATGTAGGGTCAAGACCTTCTAACCCATACTCCTTCACGTCTAGGGACAAAGGAAGAACATCCGCATCTGGCCATGGAGTCGTAGAGACATTCTGCAGTTGAAGCGACAGCGGGGAAGGCGAGTGCTCGAATTAGTGCGCATCTTAGGATTAGAAGACAGTTGAGAGGGCGTATGTACCCCAGCAAAAGAAAGACAGAAAAAGGCAAAGGATCAACTGAATAAGCGCAAGGAAAGAGATAGAGAAGATCCTAGTAATGGGAGCCAGCTAGTATAGAAGAGCAACGTGAGACAGGCAGCCCAAAATGTAAAACAGAACTAAAGAGAAGAGGAGACCGATAGAAAAGAAAAGAGAGATGGGCGAAAGAGAGCTTGCGTATGATGAGAAAGCTGCGTTGAGAAAATGCTCTCCTCACCACTCTAAAGGAGACAATATTGCAGATAAGAGCCTTCCACTCCTCCGGGCCAAAAAGTTGAAGCAGGTCATATGCTTCTCCTCTTTCTCTCATAACGCACTGGGAGCGGACATGGAAGGGAAGTTTGGCCAATTGAAGTGCGTTGATTAAAAGGGGCTCTCTCCGGTCCACCTGAGTGCCAGAACTATCACCGCCGCTGCTCCCCTGTTTCGTTTCGTCTTGAACTTCAATCTTCTTTTGCTTGACCTTTCCGTCTGGCTCCATTGACCGTCGGAAGGCTGCATAAATCTCCGACGCAAAGAAGCTGGACACAATGCCAAGCAGGAAGACGACGCAAACATGAATAAAGCGGAGGCAAGCTTAACAACAAGACTATAGTGAAGACAAAAACGGACGGAAAGCTACGAAGTGCGAAGGGAGATAAGACCAAGAAGCGATAAAGGACTTTATTCCTACTGCTGGGAGAGGTTCTCGGTCTCGGAAAGACGTTGGATGATCGCTGCCTGGTCTAGTAGCAATCCCTGTGCGATATCAACCAGCAGCTTGTGTGCAGTAGAGACCGAGCTTGGCTCCAAACGTTGTCTTCTTTCTCTAGTGCAATCGGCAGTTGAACCTGCTCCCAGCATCTTGCAAGATATAGCTTCTTAGTGAGTCAACACTTGGCTGTGGCTACTTTCCCAGATCCTGAACCAACAGTCAATTCTTCCTCTCTCTCTCTCTCTCTCTCTCTCTCTCTCTGTCTGTCTCTCTGTCTCTCTCTCTCTCTCTGTCTCTCTCTCTCTGTCTCTCTGTGTCTCTCTCTCTCTGTCTCTCTGTGTGTCTCTCTCTCTGTCTCTCTGTCTCTCTCTCTCTCTCTGTCTCTCTGTGTCTCTCTCTCTCTCTCTCTCTCTTTCTCTCTCTCTCTCTGTCTCTTTCTTTCTCTCTCTCTCTCTCTCTCCCCCTGCCGTCCTTCTAGCGCTCGCTCGCTCCCTCTATTTCACGCTCTCTCTCTCTACTTTGCTCTCTCTCTCTCCATCGCGCTCTCTCTCTGTCTCTTACTCCTTCTGAAACGTGGCTGCAATGAATCTCTACCACGACGGGCTGTATGCGCTTCTACTCACCTCCAGATGTATTGCGGTTTCGTAGCACTGCGTAATCCTTTTAAGTACGAGCTTAAACTGATACCAGAGCTGGTCCTTCTCTCCAAGCAGGCTGATGTCTTCCACACTATTCTCCTGTTCTTTCACGATATCAATCTGTTCTGCCAAACACAATCGGGTGTACAGCGGCTTTAACTCAAACTCAACCTAGAAAAAGACATTGGGGCAATGGGTTGGAACGGTAAGAGAGAAAAATGAAAAGGGTATAAGGCGAGTTGCAAGGTAATAACGTGAAATGGGAGAAGAACAGTGAGAGAGAAAAGCGCCATAAGCACCGTGCCAGAAGAACGGCAAAGAGAGAGTGGGCGAGATTCTGGTGGCAGCTGAACAATTGTTCCTTTTTGGCCTTTCCCATGGTCCCTCTCTGTCTACGTCCCCATTTTCTAAGTGTTATCGGTCGAAATTTAGCGGAGCTCCGCAGCCTTCTTTCTCTCTCTGTAGCGTCTACGCTCTGCTCCGCCTCTTTCTCGCGGCACAGGTGCCCAGTCCTTACCTCCATCCACTTACTCAGCAATGCTTCTCTCCTATTTGCGCGTAGGAAGATCCAGAAAGCATTGGCCCCTTGTCTGCTGCTGAGTAGCTCGTCCAAGGCCATCGTCTCAGAAGTCTCTTGAACCATAGAACTATAGGCAGAACTGAACAGTGCGGGGGAATGTGCACGAGTCCGTGGAAAGTAAAGCGAACAATGCGTGAGATAGCGAAAAGAAGAGAGAGGAGACAGAAAGCAGGTGACAGGAGAGAAGAGGCCAACGCTTGGAGCTACACCTGGCTTTGTAGTCATTGTATCTTTTCATGACTTTCTCTTGGACGGTGCTTTCTAGATGGTCAAAGATGTCTCTCATTCGCTCCCCTCCTCTTTCTGCCAGTCCATTGAGCGCGTCTTCTTCTTCAGGAGGTAACTGGAGAGAGAAAACGCCTGCCGGAGAAATGAACTTTTCTAGCATCACTTTGCCATAATCTACAGCGTCCTTTTCTGCAGTCGCTCGTTCCATTGTTCGCTCTTCTCTCCTTTCTAAAGCAAGGCCTGGAGGCGCCGTAGACGGAGATTGTGCCAAGTCGGTAGAAGATCGCGCTAGATGGATAGTGGTGGGGGAGACGAGGCTAATCGCGTCAACTCTCTCCCACAAAGCCCTGCAACAAATAGAAGACAAGCAAAGTGACCTTAGCGTCTGAAGAGGTACATGGGGAGCGAAGAGGAAGATAAAGGCGCCCGCTGCCTATAGATGGCAATGGATGGCAATATCACTGAAAGTGAGCAGCATACTCTGCTGTAGGAGCCGCAGCCAGCATGGGCAGGTGAGATCTTTCCCAAGAGCTAACTTAACGATGTCCCACATGAGAGAGAAAACGAGAGACTGCCAGAAGATGTCCTCAATCCTTAACAGCGAAGGCGGACAAGAGAAAGAGGAAGGGAGAGAAGTGTCTTGAAAGGTCTCAGCTTGCAACCTGTATTCCTTCAGGCTGCAAAGAAATAGGAGACAGTTGACACCGTCACCTTTCAGCCATTCCAGGAAGCGTTGCATCTTCTTTGAGTCTGCAAGCACTTCTTCGAGAGAGTACTGCCGTAGAAGAGGGCGGAGTATAGGGGAAGAGAGTGCTCTCTCTTCCTTTTCAGCTTCTAGCGGCTCCTCTGCCTCTGCCTCTTCCGTTGAGAAGGCAACCCCTTTTCGATCAAACCAGGTTGTCATTAAGCCTCCCACATTGCCCATAAGAAAAGTCATTCCGGACCTGACATTTGAGAGCTGAGCAGATGTCTTCAGTGCATTTGAACATGCCCAGAGTTCAAACAGGAACTACTACGGGGACAGGAAAGGGAGTGGACGGCTGCCAATTCCTTAGAGTTAACGGAATCAAGGAGAAAGAGGTAGGCGAAAAACGTGGAGAGTGCACGAGGGAGAAGAGATAGATAGACAACGATAAGTTTGAGAAGAGATGATGAAAGAAGGGAGACAAAGACAGAGTGAGCGAGAGGGCTTAAGAGAGGCAATGACCTCCCGTCTGCCAACAAATAAACGACGAGATGCCACTAGAGAAACAACTAGTCACCAGGTCGGCGGATAGGGTTGGACGGCTGACGGTGTATTTATGTCTAATGATGTCGGAGGCCACCGAACCTTCGTTGGTTCCTCCGCATTTTCGCCTTCACTCTCCGTTACTCTGCTCTGGTCCGTCCCTTCGCCCGCGGTGGCAAAAAAGAGCGAATATAGAGCTTGCGGAGTATTCGATGTCCACGTCCACGACCGTCGAGGGCCCGGCTTATCAAAGATGAGAGAAAATGAGGACGAGAGAGAAGGCGCGGCACTAAGTCACCGAGAGCAAACTATGCACGTTATTGATGAGAAAACAGAACACAAAGAGACATACAACTGCTAACTTGGCGGCAAGATTGAAAAGTAGAGCAAGACGAGCCACTTCAACGACCACACTGAGAGAGATTGGCCGCCGATGGAATACTAGACGCCAATCTGAGCATCAAAGGGCAGATGAAGATAGAGAGGAAATAGCTCTCTGCCTTACCTCCGCAGCCGTGGCGGGTTCTTCCTCTTTGCCTGCGGTTTCCGTGGGCCTCGGACTGGAGGGCGCAAACTGACTGAAGGGATGGTACGTTACCCGTGGAGTTGAGATAAATTCCAACCGAGGAGAGAGGTCACTAATTTCTTCTTGACAGCTGGCCCTCCTGTTTCTCTCTAGCGCCAGACTGCCATCTGCTCTGGGGGTACTCAGATAACCCGTCTTTCTTGCGTCTTCACTCCACAGGGATGAGACAGCTGCATTATGTTCTGCCAGAAGAAGCACATGAATTAACAGTGACACAAGAGCAGAGCCTATGTTCGTCGACCCTCCTTTCTCCTCTTGTGCCTCTGCTGACGGACAATTTCACGAACTTCACTAGCCCTAAAAGGTAGGAGAGCCGCTTCAAATCCTCGCGCTCACATTTACGTGGCCTCTTGCTGTTCCGGCCCGACTGTTCCTTCTTCTATACTATTTTGCCGCTGTGTCTCTCGCTTGCCATACCTTTCATGTCCTCCGGCCGCACAGGCTGGCTGGTGCTCCTGTTTCTCCTTATCGTGCTCTCAGACAGACGACGCTGAAAAGGATGCGAAGCCGGTAGGAGCGATGGGGACGAGATGGGTGAGAAAGAGAAAGGGGACAGCGTCATCTGCGGATGGAACGTGGTCCACATTGCTTGTGACTCTCTTGAGTTACTCTCAGCTCGTCCTCCTAGGCGTGATTGGAGCGGAGAAACAGAGAATAAGGTGAGTGCTAAACATGGAAGGAGACATAGACAGGAGCTAGTCCGAGACACACCAAGAAAGATGCTGACAAAAGACGAAGGAAGGCTTGATTTCTGCCACTGTAATCTAAAGAAGAGAGAGAACCTAGTTTTGATAGAGGTGAGACTTTCGTAGGGCGAAAGAGGAAGAGAGAGAAGAAAGAGAGAAGAAAGAAAGGAAAGGACAAAAGAAGAGAGAGTGAGAGAGTGAGAGAGAAAGAGATTGAGAGAGAGCGGAGAGAGAGAGAGAGAGAGAGAGACAGGAAGGCTAGGAGATAAAGAAGGGCAAGTTACTCACTGGTCCTGTGCTTGTGACCCTCACCAAAGCCTGAGAAGGTTCCACTTCGCCGTCGGACTGCCTCTATGGTGCTACCAACGGCTCGAACCTCTTCGTCTTCGTGCACAATCGGCCCGTCTTGGCCGATAGCGACCGGCATGCCTCCACCTCCTGACTTGTGCATACCGTCCCTCAGTGTTTTATCTAGTTTAGGCGCCTATAACTCTACTTTAGCTCTGCATATTCCTGCTCTCCCTTGCCAGTGTCTTTTCCTCGTGACGGGAGGCCTCTTAGCTCTCCGGTTCGGTGACTGCAGCTGTGGGAGCAATCCTCTTGGCGCCGCCCTCATGGTATCTGCGTATCTTTCTCATGGCTCCCTTGCTGTATGGCTTGTCTCTCTCCTGCAAGGCATACGAGAAGGGCTAGAAATGCGTAGGCTGAGCCTTCCTAGAGAAGTAGAGCCCATGCGCGGGGGGGCGGCATCAGCCTCCCTCAAGGTTGCGAGTATGCAAAGGTAGAAGACAGATCAAGCCTATAAACATGAAGCCAGTAAGGGGTTGACAGACAGCCCCGAGATCACCATAGACAAGGCAATGCAGTGGCCTGCGGAGCGCGGGTGGAGAAGCAGAGAGCGAGATAGGAAAGAAGTGCTGTTGGGCAGGGGCAGGCGAGGGTCCGGAGCCAGGGCTAGGAGCCAGGCGCCAGGGCCCGGAGCCAGGCGCAGGCGCTTCGTTGCTGTACAAGTAACCTTTCATCTTCCTCCCGCCCATAAAATCTTAAATAAACCTTACAAAAGAAAAAAGAACTCTATACAGGATAAAGATGAACACCCCTTTTTCTCCTCCTATAAGCGCTTGCAATGTACTGTAATCAAGACCGAGATCATCAGGCCTCCCCTATGGCTTTCCCTGCCCTCACTCAATTCAGGATTCTTCCCCACCAGATCTAGAATATTTAAATGCTGATTATACTGGTAGCCCTTTTTACAAAACAAATTGTCCTCCTTGAATTTATCAATAAAACGAGCTCCTCCTCCCATCGTCCAACGCTGTTGCCCACTCGAAGGCCGAGGAGGCAGAAGAAGCTGTTAGGCGCAGGCCCGTGCCGCGGAGCGAGTGAGGACGGAGGATCCCCCTGGCCCGGACTGCCAAGCGCATTGAAGAAGGCGCTTCGCTTCTTCCCTGAGAAAGGCAGATGAACCAGCCGCGGCAGTCGTCAGAGTGTCGATAAGACAAAGGGTTGAATGTGAGCGGACAGAAACCTAACCGTGGAAGGTTGCAGATGTGAAGGGCGCAAAAAGTTTGAGCCCCCATAGCAAAGCATGGAAGAGGAGGATGGAGAGGAGCTCAGCTTGAATGATTCTGAAAAAGCAAAGAAGCCCAATACGAGACAGCGCCCGAGCGGGCTTTCGTCCTCTCCAATTGATCCGCAAGTTGGAGCACTTCTGAGACAAGGAAGGAGCTCCTAC
>FLMG01000721.1:0-16649 GCA_900088475.1 Hyphochytrium catenoides
ACTTAGATTATTATTCGCTACTGCGCTCCAAATATTTCACATTTCTTGTCCGCGCCTGTTCCCTGACATCGACTGCACATGATGGCACTGTGTCGAACTTTGAAAAGACTCATGAACTCCATATAGACAGCAAAGTTTGCTACACACGCCTCCCTTTTCTCAGTGCCCTATTCGTCTCGCTCTCTCTTCTCTCCTCTTCTGCCGAAAAGCGCTTACCGGTGTAGCTTGAAGGATCAGTAGACGCTGAGATCGCTGCGATCGTTCTTCCCATGAAGTTATTCTGACAGAAAATAACCTTGGCCTACAAAGTTAGAGTAAAGCAGGTGAGCTATCCTCAATATGATGCCCTGCCGCTCTCCGCTATCTTGGAACCTAAACTTACTAAGCTTCTCTCCAAAAGACCTGTGCCCGCTACTGCTTCCCACATTCCCCCTTTGACCCTTATCTTACATTATGAGGCTTGATTCCCTTCACATCATAACCCCATCGCCTCGCAAGCTTGATAGCAGTCTCTCCTGCCTCTACGCCGGTGTTCATAGGTAGAACCTACATATAAGAGTGAGCTCTTGCGTTCATGACCATGGCCAAGAATGGGACGCCCAGGTCAGGTAAGAGCAGGAGTTTCTTTACCTTCTCATACCCAAAGAAGTTGGTGATAAACTCCTCGTACTCTCCTAGTACACTGTTATAGAAAGCTCGGGAGCATAACTGCAGTTTAGAAGCCTGCTGCACCAGAGTCTGGACAATTCTGGGATGGCAGTGACCCTGTAGGATAGAAAGGAGCGAGCATCCTGAGAAATGTGACGCCTCTTTCTCTCTATCCTCAGTCTCACTGCTTGCTCTCATTTATCTATGTTCTCCGCCTCCGAAGCCCATGCTGGACCACTCCGTTCTTATTGCAAGTCACGCAAGCCGCAGGACGCTTACAAGCACACACTAATAAGGTGGAAAGGATGCCACCAACGTATGCCGAGGCTTTACGTAGGACTCTTCTTCGTCCCCTTCTCACTTTGTCATAGACCACCAATACACTCTGGATCTCCCCTTGATCCTGTTTCTTTCGTCTCGCGCCTCTTATGCTACCGGTTTCACCCCTCTATCTCTGTCTTTGGTCTACTCTTTACCTGGTTCGTTGCCGAGTAAGCGCTCAAGAAGTCATAATACCGCTTCCCCTCCACATCCCAGACGAAGACGCCTGTGGCAAGAAGCGGTAGAAAGACAAAAAGCTAAGATTAAAGCAGCTTTTTCCTTGTTCACGAGAAAAGGAAGGGAAGGCCGAGTGACTGGACGTAGGGTAATGAAGCGGCGCATTGAGACACCTAGGTAAGAGAGGTACGAGAAGAGAGGTAGGCCATAGGCCTCTCTTCCTTCTCCGTTTCGCACCTTCTCCTCGGTCTAGCACAACAGGTAACGGATGGTAATTGTGAGCACCGAATCGGTCTTCTTTCGCCATCAGCTCCTGCAAGACAAGCCATTGTCAGTGGCGTTATGATGTCTCTCAAACGGCCTTTGCCGTCTTCCGGGCAAGCAGAAGGTTGCCCGCCCTCTATTCCCGCTACTTTGCTCTATCCTTCAGTCCCGCAGCCTCTTTCCCAGGAGTCTCTTCCCTCGTACCTCTGACTTTCTCCCCAGCCCGCTACCCGAGGAAGCTGAGGATACAGCCGCGGCTGTGGACTTGAGACGCTGAGCGCCGTTGGACGTCAACGGACGCCTAATCATCGAGGAAACGACTGACTTCAACATTGTCCAGGTAGGAGTGGGAGATTCAATGGAGTAAAGTAGCAAAGGAAGACTCAAGATCAGAGGCGTTCGGCTGAAAGCTGAAGACTGAAGGCCACGGACGAGAAGAAAGGAGAAGTTACAGGGTCAACTGGTCTCTTGGCAATGGCGCTGATCTATTTCTGGGGACACGGAGGAAGAGAAAGAGAGAAGAGAGCTGCAAGTGATCCAAACTCTGATGGTGGCGCTTGATCGTTGGGCGATGTGGGCTCGCATTCAGGATGGTGAGCAAAGGAGAAAGTGAACAAGAACAAAGCAGGGAGAGAGAGAGAGAGAGAGATAGAAAGAGAGAGAGAGAAAGAGAGAGAGAGAGAAAGACAGAAAGAAAGAGAGCGAGAGAGAGAAAGAGAGGGAGTGAGAGAGTAAGCGAGAGACACAGAGAAAGAGAGAGAGAGAGAGAGAGAGGAAAGAGAGAGAGAGAGAGAGAGAGAGAGAGAGAGAGAAAGAGAGAGAATGTGTTACGCACTACGCACCGGACTGTGACACCCCCCGGGAGATAAGAAACACGGCAAATAGGGGCAGAGTTGTGAGAAACGCCTGGAAACATTTCATGACGAAGCTTTCATAACTATCATACAGATTCCATGACATGCATTAGTTTGCAAAGTGACAATCATCCTTCGGAAAGATTCATTGTGGATCAAGAATCTTCCTCTCACTGTCACCACAATATTAATACGCTGGATGCCCGTGTAATTTAATGGAGAATAACATGACTAGCGAGGCATATTACTATCGCTGACCTCTTTCTAGTTGAGGAGGTGATGGATGCACAGGATTCTTGGGGCGGCAGCTGTGGTGAGGAAGTTCAACTCTCTCAAAGTCTCCTAGGACAGGCTGGACCTCTGGACGAGCGTTCCCTTGAGCTGTGCTTTGACCACTTGGATTGTTTGATGCCACTCTTCTTGTCTGTCTCTCTCTTATTTTCTCTGGCATCTTGGTCGCGTTGTCCTTCCCATACAATCATTGTTGTTGTGGGCGCCACAGAAAGTTGACTGCTGCGGTCTTCCTGTGTCTCGCTTGCCGTTCGTCTTTTTTGCAGCTTATCAGTCACTTCAACTCTCTTGCTTCCAGGCCTTCTTCTTGGGGACTTACTACCCTTAAGAGTAGTGTTACCTTGTCAACAGGATCACCTTTTACG
Organism: Hyphochytrium catenoides; assembly: GCA_900088475.1. Lineage (NCBI taxonomy): Eukaryota > Hyphochytriomycetes > Hyphochytriales > Hyphochytriaceae > Hyphochytrium > Hyphochytrium catenoides. The sequence goes on from FLMG01000721.1 coordinate 2,921, forward strand.
TTTTTACCCAGTAGTGGATGCTGGCGGCTGTTGAGGAAATATCCATGATCACCACTCATGAGCCATTTGAAGTACCGTTCTTCCTCTACCCGCTTCTTCCAACAATAAAAGATCTAGCGTTTGAAGAAATGTTAACCAAGTACAGCAGGTAGTCAATGCAGCTGTTGATGCTGCCCCTGAGAAGGTTGCTCATCATGGCCATTATAGTGCGAGATGAGTTAGTAGTCACGCAAAGGTAACTTAATCACATCCTTCTCCACGGTCCAGCGGTCGGTTGGTGGGCTCAAGAGAGCCTCTCTTCTTCGAAGGAATGGGATTAAACTGCTCTTCTATTATAGATTATGACACAAGCTCGTCTCACGGACGGGAATGCAGGAAGGGCGCACACAGCTTGTTTTGCACTGCTACATAAGTAGCTTGGAGGCTTCCTGTGCTGGTCTCTTTTAAGCTTCTGTCTTGCCTCCACGTCATCCTTTCTGCCGCGGTCTTTCCTGAGAAGACCTCTCTCAAAACTCCCTCCACTTCTTCCAGGTTGTTGTTGTCTGACAACTGGTGCTGCTAAGAAACCAGGGCTGGGACTGTGGACGAAGAAGAGGAAAGCAACAGACTCTAAGTTGGAGATGCTGGGATGAAGAAGAACGAAGTGTCCTCTGATGATGATCGAACCATCATTCTTCCAACTATCTAGAGAAGAAAGCGGGCGGAGCCGCAGAGCTGGTACTGATGGCGAGCGGTCCTTCCTAGGTACAGGAATGGTGTCATCCGTCAGACAAGCCGCTAAGGTAATGCCGCTGCCCAAGAAGAAGAAGCAGCCTGGGCGCTGCTAGCTATTATTATCGGCGATGTAATAAACTGACAGAGATAGGAGGAAGACATTGGTGTTGTTGTTGTTGTCTCTTTGATGGAAAAGCGGGGACATCGTTGCCTGTTGTTTGGCAGCGCAGAGCTGTATCATAGCCGTTAGCGACCCTTTCGGTTGAGAATGAGAATCAAAAACTCTCTGTCATCGTATCTCTCATGTCTTCTCGGCTCCTCCTCATCTGCCTTCAAGGTTCGCCCACTCTGTCTTCCTCCACAAAGCTTCATCTGATCTCTGTCTGCTTCGTCTGATGGTGCCCTACCAGGATGCACTGCTATCATGGAGCCAGTGTGCAGTTGGCGGCGCAGTCTTTTAGTCTCAAAGAACGGGGTGACGTGATCATAGTCCATTAAGCTTCTTAACATCATTGGCAGGTGCCGCTATAGCCTCGATCTCCATATTCCATCACTTCTCTTCAAGTCACCCGCTGGCCTTCCTTAGCTGTCAGGGTCTATTATTGAAGCCTAACTGAAGGTGGCTACCATGAGAAGGAGACGAAGACCAAGCCTCTGAGAACAGAGAGAGGCTGGGGTCTCTCCTTCATAGGATGAGTGGAGGAGGAGGTTGGAAGTCTATTGATGGGCTAACGTCCAAGGACTATCTGGCGCTGTTAAACGGCCTTAAAGAGGACTTGGAAGACCTCGTCGCGGACTTTGCCTCGCGGGTAAGTATATGAGCTAACACGGTCTAACTTACCACATAGACTAGGGAAAGAGAGGGGGGAAGTGAGAGAGACAGAGAGAGAGAGAAAGGTAAGAGGAAGGGGAGGGCCGAGAGCAAAGAGAGAGAGACGAAGAGAGAAGATGCATAGACGTCAGCAAAGGCCTGATGGAGGCCCCAAGGCAGCGCTTCCATAGCCACAGTGATGTCTGACAGAGAAACTGAGTTGATTTCCGCCTTCTTTATCTAGGGAAGCTCCCGCTTGGAGTCCTTTAAAGAGGTCTGGAGGGCAAAGAAGATGACCCTCCTGCATCACATTGCCCACCCGGAGCTTGACCAAAGGGCCTTCGTGCAAGAGATGTACGGCGTCGCTATAGGTAAGTGCCTCTGTGCAGACGGTAGTCTATCACGCCTTTACTGCTTGGAGCCTTCCGCCGTCTCTAGTCCGCCATCCGCACTGTTACTCCGGTATCCCGCTCTCCCTGCGTCGTGCATTCCAGCATCTTGCTCTCTTCCTTTCCCGTAGCTTACTACCTGCTCAGTCTATGGACACCATCAATGTTTGGCGTCGTACCTGATAGATTCTTCTCTCTATGTATTGCGTTAGACAAGCTATATCAAGCTGTTGGTGATCCAACATCCGTCGACTGGAGGTAAGGCCATGCCTCCACTTCTGTCCCCTCCTTTAAATGCAGCAATAATGCTTAGCCCGAAAGGATCCTTTGCAGTACGGTGTGACAGGGGGGAGAAAACCGAGAGAAAGAGCTCTGTAGACTGATTGTCGGAGCTAATTAGCAGTACAGATTCCGTGGGATCGGGAGGTTGAGTTTACGACGGTCTCCTAACAATTCTTTTTCTCTTTTCCAGTCGAAATGGGCTGCGCATCGTAGGAACTCTCTACACTTTGAGCGCTCTTTTCCAGACACAGATTTTGCAGCCCAAGGAAACCATCAGAGTGGACCCAGGTGAGATTCTCGCCTCATTTATTCAGTTTACCCATATTTGGCGCCCACATACCTTCGATCTATTTTCTGTCTCGCCCCTGGGTCACCTTCGTCATCTCTTCGCATGTCCTCCTGCTTTGCATCCAAAACCGATCATCCCTCCCTTTCAAACTGAACAATTTTCATTTTTAGCGCCACTAGTTAGAGTCTAATATATGGAGTAGGCTCCGCTTTCGATCGGGCCTTTCCCCAGGTCACTTTTAAGTCATCATCTTCTCTCGTCTCGGATAAAGAGAAGGGGGCCTGTTGCTGTCCTTCGCTCACCTTGTTACTGACTGGGTTTGTTCGACGCCAGGCACTTGGTCTTTTCTCTCACGGATTGAGGCGGGCCTAAGGCTGAATGCGGGGAGCTTGAGCTCCAGGGACTGTGAAAGCCTCTCCATGCTTCGGTAGTGATGCTTTCTCTCTACTGCTTGTCTTGCACACCTGGGCCTTCCACTATTTCCTTCAATCTCTTGCTTCTCGCTGGAATCTGTTCCGCCTGCGCGGGTGATGTCGACCTTCTGCTAGTGGCAAGGCATTGGGGCCGAGATGGGCGGAAAAGAGGGAGGTTTCTTGGGGTTCGCGCAAATGGGCCCTGTTTTAAGGGAAGAGGGATGCGGGCGATGTCGCGGACACCAAGCCTCCTCTCTTCTGCCCTTGGGTTTGCTCACTTCTTCTGATGGCTTCTCTGTCTGAGTATGGTATCTTATCAAATATCCATGTCAGTTTCCTTGTCTCGCAGAGCGCCTTCTCATTCTGCAGCTACCCCGGAGCCGTCGGTCTTCGCCGTATTGCTTGGATGGTGGAGAGAAAGGTCCAGCTACAGAGTCAGATGGCCAAGCGGAAAAAGGGGAAAGGGAGAGGAGGAGGCAAGGAGGGGACAAGTGGGGACCGTCCTCGTGAGCCAATGGCGCATGAAAGCATTCAATTTGTACGTTAGCTCTGGCTCTCTTGCTGCTCGTGGTCGCCGCTGCTCTTCCTACTCGCTGCTGGCTGGCTCTGATAGAATGCTGCCCAATCCCATTCCGTTTGCTTTTGCACTACGCGGTTTCTCTCTTTCTTTAGAGCCTGAGCTGTGGATCGCATTCTTCCACCCGCCCTTGCATTCAAACATGGTATATGGCTCACACGAACTCCCTTTCGCGCTGTCCTTGCTCTGAAGCCTGAGATAGCCCTCGTAGATCGCTTACTCGAGGTCCAGAGAGGCTACGCGGACAAGCTGTCAGGGCTCAAGAGTTTTGCTAGGGTAAGAGGCACAAGTGATTGGGGGTGAAGTGAAAGAGACCCGGATGGGGGGAGAGACACCGGTGTTAACTTCTCAAGCCAGATATAGCTCTTGAAGTGCTCAGTCTCTCATTACCCTGCCGGGGCTCTGATAGAGGAGCAATGTCTCGAATGTCTGCGCTACCGGAATAACTCTCTGCTGACCCCCGCCCTTCTCCTCTAATCTTTTCTCTCCTCTCTCTCTCCGCTCTCTCCTGGCCCTTCAGCCACTCCCGCGCAGCCTCCCAGGTTTGGATCGCACGCCATCGTCCTCTCTCTCTCTCTCCATCATCGAAGAGAAGATCCGCCGTGGAGAACGCTTTCTAAGTGAGATGCAAAGGATTGCCTCGGGGCTAGCTAGCGTAAGGCCACCAGCCCCTGAGAATGGCGCCCAAGCCAGGACAGAGACTAGACCCCGGAGACTAGGTGTGACATGCTCTCGCACTATCAGAACGAGAAAGTTTGGAAAGACATGGTTGCCCCAGAGGCTTTGATAGAGCAGTAGCTGGAATATATAAGTAATGTAGAGAGCGAGAGAGAGAGAGAGAGAGAGAGAGAGAGAGAGAGAGAGAGAGAGAGAGAGAGTCCCTGAGAAGAGCAATGAGGCTGTGATGGACTGCGTAGTTCTGGAGCTACTGCTAAGCTGACCGGCCTTCTATTTCAGCCAGAGAGCGTGCTAGAGGTCTGTCTCAAGAGATACAAGCAGGTTCAGATCAAACCAGGCAACCAACAGGGATTCCGCTGCCCGCTGCCGAGGAGATGGAACGTAGATGGAACGCTAAGAGTGCTAGGCAGAAGGAGAATGTCAATAGAGAGGCTCAAGGAAAGGAGGGTGAGAGGGAAGCCGGAGAAGAAGGATCAGAAGGCAGTCTGGAGGGATCGGAAGAGGCCTTCCTGAAAGAGTTAGAGGGGGAAGTGGCGCCTTTCCCGGACACTGTTGGAGCTTCTCCGTCCATGGGAAGAGCAACCGAGAGCCCTAGGATATCTTCAGAAGAAAGAGACGACAGCGAGGATGAGGCTTTTCTAGAAGGTCTGCAGGCCGAACTGGCAGGGGATGGTGGACAAAGAAAGCTTGGAGAAGGAGAGACCAGCAATAAAGGAAAAGCGAAGGAGAAGCCGGAACAGCGACAGAAAGAGAAAGAAAACGGAGGAAATCTGTCTTCAGATTCAGATGAAGACATGCTTCGAGAGCTTGAGAAACAGGTGCAGGGAGGGAGCGCCACGAGTCGGAAGGCTGATGCCTCTCAGGCATTCTCTTCTCCCCCTCGTCTCCCAAAACCATCGTCGGAGGCCATCAGGAGCGCAATCGTCAAAGAAAGGGTATCCGATATTTCTAGTGAGGAGTCTGATGACGAGAGATACCTTGCAGAGCTCGAGAGACAGCAAGAGGAGGTTCGGGAAACTAGATCTCTCTTCTCTTCCTCCAGGCCCTCTTTTTCTCCCTTCACTGAGACTGTGAGGAGGAGCCCTCCTGCAGCCATTAGACCCTTTCTAGGGTCGGGTTCGGAGAAGAGCAGGCGATCGTCAGAGGATGAAACTAAGAATTCCGAAGAGTATGACGATTCTAAAGGCCTTGAAGGAGAGCTGAGAGGAAGGAAACAAAGGACGGAGACTGAAAAAGATAAGGAGAAAGAAGATGAAGAGGAAGCATCGGATGAAGAGTTCCTTCAGGAGCTTGAGGGAGAGCTACAGGGCAGAGGAGGACAGGAGGAAGGAGAGCAAGCAAAGAGAAGCTCGGCAGCGGCACAAGAGAAAGCTCTGGCTGGAGAGAGACAGAACAAGAGCTTGCAGCACAAAGTCCCAGAGCTTGCTAATGACACAGAGGAGTCGGAAGAAGAATCGAACCAAGGTTATCTCATGGACTTGGAGATGGAGAGAGATAGAGAAAGAGAGAGCAGAGGGAGCACCAAGGCAGCGACCCTTCGAAAGGAGAGCGGTCAGCAGCGGAGTCAGAGGCAATCTGAAGAAGAAGAGCAAGGCAATGATGATGATGAGGCGTTCCTGCAAGAACTTGAGGGAGAAATTGCAGGAGAGAAAGGATCTAGCACAAGAGGAGAGAAGACAGAACGGTCCTCCTTCCATCATGTCAAGGAGAAGAGAACAGAGGGACTCCATGCCCGAGGTGAAAGAGCAGAAGCCACAGAAAGAGACAGCGCAAGAAGTACCACGGTCACTGAGGAGCCAAACCGGAGAGATAGATCAACAGAAGAGAAGGATGATGAAGAAGACGACGACGGCTTTTTGGCAGAGCTCGAGGGAGAGCTGGCGGAGGCTGGACTAAAAAGAAAAGAGAGACCCAAGAGCTTTGAAAGGAGAAGCGATGGAACCCAGTCCAACAGCCTAGGAACAGATAAGGATGACAAGGACGTTCTTTCCCAGCCGCAGGACCAGCAAAAGACGATGGGAGAAGAAGAAGAAGCAGAGAAAGCTCCCTCTTCTTCTTCAGACGAAGACTTTATCCAGAGCTTAGAGAGTGAGATAACAGGAATAACTGCAGGAAGAAAAGGGGGAACAGCAAGCGGCAATGGACACGTGAAGAAGACCAAGAAAAGAGAGAGACCTTCATCAGACGAGCCCGAGCGAGAGAAAGGTAGAGGCGAGCAAGTGCTACGAAGAGGAGACAGCACAACAGAAAGAAGGACGAGTCCGAGAGAGGCGGCAGATGAAGAAGATGATGACGAAGAGCTATTAGAGCGGCTTGAAAGAGAGATATAAGCTCAGCGATGGACTCGCCTGATGTTGAGAAGAAGAGGATCCGCGTATAGTTGCCCTTCACTTCTTTTCTCTAATGTGCGCTTGGCTCTTTTCGAGGACCTTCTTCTTCTTTCTCTCTCTCCACCGTTCTGCCTATCACTCTCTCTTCACTCGATTCTCCTTCTTTCTCTTCCTCTGTTTGCGCTGATAGACTAGAGGACAGTTCAGCCACGTCCTTCGATCATTATTATTTATTAGTTTGGCATGTAATAAGTAGCAGGTTCCCTCCTCCTCAGGTCTACGTCATCTCCTTCCTTTCTCTCCCTTCCTGAAGGGCGACAAGTCCTTATAAAAGACTCTTTCCCTCTCTATTCTGTTGATCTTGACTTCTCCCTAAAGACAGCGATTCAGGGTTCAGGCAGCTGGGAGCAGCTCTCGCAAGTCTGTCCGCTCTCCTCTTCCCAGGAAGTCAGGAAGGCGACCTTTCTCCAATGCCTAGAGCGGCTAGTTCCAAGAGCGATAAAGAGAAAAGGAAGAAGACGAAAGCGGATGCTCTACGTCGTTGTCTAAGAATGTCAAGAACGATCAACAGCTTTCCCGGCACCGGTATCTTTTAGTTAGCGATATCCCACAAGCAGTAGGATCTTTTCCTTTCCTCTCTCTCCTCGGCCTTCACATCTTCTATCATCACGACCTCTCGGCAGGTGTTACGCCGGCTGCCGCTTTCGCCGCCATCATCGGCAGATGCCGAGCTGCAAGAGAGGAACGAGATGCCAGAGCATCCTTCCCTTCCCACACGGCGCAGCGGACTGCCCTTCCTCATCCTTCTTATCCTCCTCTTCTTTGTCAACTCTCTTCTTTTCTTCCCCAGTTTTCTGTTCACCCAGTACTAGCAGCAATCATCCCTATAGGTAAAGGGCTTATAAAGCAAGTGAGATCGTCACATCAGCCAACTCGTGAAGTCTCCTTTCCCTGCATAAAATGGGCGATGAGCTGGGTAAGCGATAAAGGCCATGGCGCTGTACATAGGCAGCAAAGCCATCAATCCAAGGCGCTAACGCAGCGCCAGATGGCAGCATTCAAGCAGCAAATCCATTGGAGGAACGAGCGCCACCCTCGTCAAAGAGGGAGACGACAGCACAAGCAAATGCCTTGACCCTCTGATTCAAGCTCTTGGGACGGAGGCGGCAAGGCAAGCGACAATAAATTCAGAGATGAGTCGCGCGGTAGTTCTTCAACATCTGTTTCTCATTATTGATTTATCAGCAGAGCTAGGCGTACAAATGGGCAATGGTTGGCGCGGGAGACACCAGATGTTTTCTCTCGCACGGCTACAACTGTACACTGTGGACATCGACTGGGGTCAACCGGAGAGAAAAGATCAAGCAAAGCAGGTCACGTCCAATAGCATCGTGTGCGCCAACTGACAGGAGCAGCACCACCACCACCTCTTTCTTTCTTCTCATACAAGCCGTAGAGAAGAGAGAAGAGAAGCGGTGATGAAAGAGAAGAGACAGCACTCGCCGCAGTGACTGACGTACCTCATATAACTGTTGATCATGCCTCTGATGATGTCACTGCCTCGACGACGACTTCTGGATAGATCAGAGAGTTTCCTCCCCTTTGCCATGGGCTCACGAGTGGCTGAGATGAAGAGATGAAGAGAAGACTGTCAGTTCTCTTGCTTCTCTTTCTAGAAGCTTCGGCCTGCACAAAGATGCGCTATTGCCGATGGATAGGACGCAGCTCTCGAACCTTCCAACCAAAGACTTCTTCCTTCCCCTGACTCGGTGTCCGACGTTCCAGGAAGGGAAAGACCCTCAAGAGAAAAGAAGAACAATCAAGCGACAGCACTGAGAGAGCGAAGAAGAGGGAAAGGGCAGGGCCAGCGGCAGGTAGAATGACTCTGGAATGGAGCTTGTCATCGCTGCCAGAAGCAGCGACTACTGCGCTGGGTTGTTCTCTCTCTCTGCTGCCCTGCCAGAACAAGCATCTTCTTTTCCATTTATTCTCTGATGGTAGTTCTTTTTCTCTCTTTGTCTCTCTCTCTCTTTCTCTCTCTCCCTCTGTCTCTCTCTTTGAGTACATTGTCTCTCTCTCTCCCTCTCTCTCTGAGTGCATTGTCTCTCTCTCTCTCCCCCCCACCCCCCTTCGTCTCCCACAGCGGACAGTGACCCAATCTTCCTGACCTTCTGTCCTCCCTGTTCTCTTCTTTCTCTCCCCTCCATCAGTTGTTCTTTTTTCTTTTCTTTCTCTTGGTTGGCCTCTGGTTTGGCCTGAGTAAGGCGGAGATAGCAGCACATTGGTACCACTTGGCCAGATGACGAAGCCTCTGTGAGGGAGAGAGAGAGAGAGAGAGAGATGAGGCCAGAAAAGCTCCAGAAAGACCAGTCTAGAAGTTCAGAAGGAGGAAGTGTGGAATGGCCCTGATAAAGAACTGTGGGAGACTAAAGAGGAGAGAGAGAGAGTAAGAAGGGCACCTTTAGGAAGACAAGAGAGAGATTGGGTGGCTCTTCCTCTCTTCTCAATCACAGCGACGTATGGACCAATGACTGCGACAGCATCTAAAAGATGCATTGCGACACGTCAGCAGCAGGTGAGGAGAAAAGGGAAGAGAGAGAGAGAGAGAGAGAGAGAGAGAGAGAGAGAGAGAGAGAGAGAGAGAGAGGTGATAGCGATGGAGGACCGTCTGTCCTACCTGTTCTCCCATCTCTGTTTGACTGGATACCTAGCCACCCCCTCAGCCTTGCTGGTTATGGGAGCATCCGTCAATCAGAGCAATGAAACAGAGACAGAGTGAAGAAGAGAGACAAAGCAAACAACGAAGACATATCATGTCAGAGGGAAAGAAGAATTGGAAAAGCGCTCGAATTATATCGACATGCAGACGAAACAGAAAGAACAAATTGGAGAGACAGAGAAAGGGAGAAGAGAGAATAGAGGAGGTTGGAGAGACAGATAAGGGACATCGACAGTGCCCAAAAATGGAACGGAGATAAGTTGCTAGAAGGCACGCGTCCCTCTGACCGACCTGCTCCCCCGCCTTCGAACCCTTGAGACGGTAAGAAATAAAGGGAAGAAATGACGAGCAAAGCCTATGTCCCCCTCTCTCAATCTCTCTGTCTCAAACTTTATTCACCTAGTCCATACATGATCCTCCTATTCCTGGTATTTCTCTTCGTTCTGTCTTGGCTCTTGACCAAAAGAAAATATACTGTCTAAAGATTCAAGACCCTTCTGTCCTGTCCACTCTGCTCGAGCTCGTCCAAATTCCGACGTGTAAGAAGTTTAGCTAATACTCTAACCTCTTCAGTGACATACCGACTGCCTCTCTCGACTTATCAATCCACTCTGTCTCACTGATATGGAAGATATGACAGCAGTGGAATCAATCTCTTCCCTCTCTGTCTCTTGACGTTTCATTCTTAATTGTTACTTGGAGTAATATCGAATTGGCCTCCCCAAATATCTGTCTTGTGACGTTGGACGGCGTCTAGTTAAGCCTTTCTATCACTCTGTCTCCCGGGCCACCCGCTGTCCACCCGCTGTCCCACTGTTTCTACATGTATTGCTTCCTAGCCTTCCTCCCTCTTCTTCCCTCCCGCAGGGCTGATCAGGCCGCCACATATTCGCTGCAGAACTCACAATGATTGCACACAACATAGGGCGCCTCCAGCAGGTGCCGCTACAGACGAGTTGCTCTATTATTCAAAGCCCCACAGCACTAAATAAATACTCCACAGTACTAAAGAGTTCTAAATCTCTCGCCTTCTGTCTCACACAACTGACTTCCCGCTATGTTGAGTGGAAATGCTGGCCACCAGGGGCCAGAAAGAGAAGAGGGATTCTGGTGGAAGTTAGCCTACAACACTGAGGATGATGTCTAAACGGGGAAGAGGAATGGGAGGGGGATTTTGGCGTTGAACAGTTTAGAGTCAAGCAGCAGATAGTTCTATGAGGTCAGAGAAGAGAAGACGCAGAAAGGCACTTTTTATTGAGAAAAGGTGGAGCTCCGCAATATTTCTTTAATAGAAAGTAACGGCAGTCCGATCCCGCTCTGTACTTCTACAGCAATATTACCAAGGAAAGAAAAATATGTGTGGAAAGCTTTCCATCTCTTCGATTGCATCCCAGGTAGTCAAGCACTATATATATTGTGGTTGGGCCATCCAGCTAAAATCCTTTCTTGTTGTTCCAGAAATGGTTTCAAATGGATTCCGTTTTCGCTCCCCTAAAATTTGTTCAAACGCCAGCGCCTTCCCCTACCAAGCTACGAAACAACCCTTTTGGACAGCGGTCTTCGGCTGGGAAAGGTGGGACGATGATGTCACCGCAGGAGTAACACCAGGATCTACTAGAGACTACAGACCGCAGGATTTACGCTGTGCTTTGCAGGATGTAAAAGTTGAACAGGGTTTCGCCATCGAGATTACCTAAATGGGGAGCTTCCTCTCACATTTCCTTCTTAGGTTTTGCGGTGATCTAAGATTCTTATGGGTATTGCACAATAGTATAAATTCTAGTATGGGGTGGGTGGGTCTTGTCAACGAAAACTATCTTCATGTGACTCTACTCTTAGTTTCAGAGATTTTAACAATTAATACCATTATTTTAAGTTTCAAGAGAGTTGTTATCATGAAGATTGAATGTTTCGAATCGGGATTTGCTCAAGCGGCCTGCCCATAACTCTGGCTCTTAGGCAGAAAGACAAGTGATAGAGGAAAGGTGAGGAAGAGTTGAGAGAGATCTGGCCACCCAGGATCCCTTTAGATCCATCTTTCGACCAGGCTGTGCAAGAGGGAGATGGGAGAGGGAGACGGGGCAAAGAACAACGGAAAAAGGGAGGAAACCAGCTGGAAATTCCAGAAATGAAGGCCTTGGCTTGGACAATTGTTACTGTGAAAGAGAGAGGAAGAGAGAGTTTGATTCCTAAGGCAACAGCAGCAGGTACAAGAGCTGCCCGCTCTCCCGCAGGTCCGCTACTATGCCACATTCTTCAAAAAGAGCAGCAACGAGCAAGCCGCGCAGCACACGCGATTTTGTCCCGCGCGAGGCCTTAGGCCATTTCATTTTGTCCAGCAGGTCTTTTTGAGAGATTGTACACGAGAAGAAAAGCTCTGTCTCTCTTTACTTTGGTTCTACCATACAATTTTGATAGAGCCAATTCTTGTCAAGCTGCTTGCGGCACTATCTCTTAAGCCTTTCATCTTGCGAAGCTACACAACGCATCCTGGACCTCTAGATTTATCTGGAGTTTCTAAAGCAATTGCTGGCTGAAGGCACAATTAGCACAATCTGGGTCGGCGCAGTTTCCTAAAGTTTACTTAGGGAACTCCTCCAGATCTCCGTGAAGACAACTTGTCCAGTGTCTGTCAAAGACATCAAACTGGACGTGGTGGCGTTTGTTCGAGGGAAATTTCCCGAACAGTTTTGCTTTTTGGATCTCTCCGGCTTATCGTTGAGAGGATGAAGACCGCTTGTGAAGAAGTAAACTTTGTCTTCCCTGACTTTGCCAAGTACTCTATGGCTCCATCAATGGCCCCTTCCACGACTACCTCTTGCTACATGAATGTTAACCAGTCGTTGCTGGGATTTACCTCTAGCCCATTGACAGTTAGCCAGGTTCCTGTCGTTGATACCAACTCAATGATGTCAGCTCCTGCTTCCATGAACAACCAGCATGAAGCGCTTTTGGCGAACTTGAAGGCTCTGCTGCCGTGGCTTGAGCTTCCCTCTTCTGTACCTCAGCCGTCAGTCTCTTTTGATTCCAAGCTTGAGACTCCAAGCAGCCCAAGTACTGACGGGGAAGAAGTGAGCGATCTTGATATTCTTCATTGCCTCGATGTCGCTATTTTTGAGGAGTTTCCTGTTGCTCCTGGAATTCCAGTCCTCCCTGCTAAGAGCATCTCCAAGCTTCCTGGTACTGAGATGGTAAAGTTTGGTGAGGAGACTCACAGGCCCTCAGGAGGGAAGAGGTGCACAGTTCCAGGCTGCATGAAGGCTGCACAGACCAAGGGAAGGTGCAAGGGCCATGGCGGTGGCAACCGCTGCAAGTACCCTGGCTGCCCTAAGAGTAGTCAGACTGGAGGTCTTTGCCGCCTTCATGGCGGAGGAAAGAAGTGCTCTGCGGAGGGTTGCACGAAGGGGGCTCAACGCGACGGGCTTTGCGCATCCCATGGTGGTATGAGGAAGTGCTCGATGGATGGCTGCACTAAGAATGACCGCGGTGGCGGATTCTGTGCCCAGCATGGTGGTGGAAAGAGATGCGCTGTGGACGGCTGCTTGCGCCCAAGCAGGAGAAAGGGGCTCTGCACCTTCCACGTAAGAAGTATGGCAGCCTTCAGCTTCCCTGCCGCTGTCTAGATGTTTCCAGATGCACAGCCAATAGTCGGTGATACCACTGTATCGCTAGGTGATATATCTTATATCGCCAAATTTTGAGGCTCACATCGTTTGGTTTGACGCCGGCTTTCAGTCTACAAGGCTTTTCCTCTCTTTTTTGCCCGCAAAAGTAGGGCTCTCGCTTACATTTTTGTCCCTCTTTTGTCCCCTTACATTGACAGTTGGACCCAGTTTAGCACTGCCGCAGTACTGAGCGGCTCTATCTTTCCCGTAGTTATCATTCTATAAATGCAATAGAATTATGACTTTGACTGTAAGGAAATGTTAGCCCTCCTAGCTTTATCAATCTCCATAATCTCTGTTCTATCTATATCTCATAGCTATCGATGCTTTCTGAAAACTCTGTCAGGCTTGGTGTCTCGTGACATGATGATCTTCCCGAGGGCTCGTTGGGAAGCGCTGTCCTGTTTGATGTCATCAGCATTATGACACTAACCTCCACACAGTAAAAAAACATATTTATGTATGGCAGAGACGTCAAGAACTTTAAGGACTCTATGAACTTTGTCAGCGTTAAGAGGAGCAGAAGAGGTAATTGGGCAGGTGTTTCATTAGAACGATTGGTGCTCTGCCACGATGAGTCTCCTCTTGTCTCTTGGATCTCCATTAGACAGTCCTTGAACAGAGAGAAGATACTAAGCGGAGCTCGCATCGAACATCACTGGAGATCCACAGCGTGTCAAACAACCTGACTATCGTACATCAGCAGCTAGATAAATACTATGAACACGCCGCTAGTCGTAGGGGCCAACCTTCCCCCTATCCCTGTCGTCGTTTAATCGACATCAGATGTAACGCTGCAGGCTTAGCGATGATGCCCGTAGCTGTGGCGCAGGGACATCACTCTGTCAACCTCCGTGCAGGT
>FLMG01000724.1:0-18680 GCA_900088475.1 Hyphochytrium catenoides
ACTCTGTAGTATGGGGATCATATAGGGCTTCCTGATGTTCTTAGGGAATGGCTTGTGCGGGTGCTGTTGGACTTCAATCTCTCACTAGAAGACATTGCCGGCTCAACATCAGACTCCTCATCGAGTGATGGAAATAATGGAAAAAAACGTGCTCTTTCAACCCTTTCTGGGGGCGAGCTTTCGGAGTACGAGCGGTGTATTCTCCATATGGCTAATAGGGCTGTCCAAGTCTCTTTTGCTAATATCGCGATATCACTAGATCCCAGAAAGACCAAGAAGCAGGGAGCCAGGATGTTCGTTCAGGATGTAAATCAGTTATCCAACATCTCATAAGCCATCAAAGGGCATGAAGCAGTTCAGAGAAACTGCAGCAACGATTAATGAGCTCTGCAGACCACGAGCAAGAAGGGTCATCAAACACTGCTATCGGTCCGAAGAAGATAATCAGCCACGCCCCTCATCGCGTTCTTAGCCTTGCTCGTTATACTCAAAACGTGAGAGGCGTTACCCCGTTCACTGCTCTGTAGAGGATCTTGCAACTTCAATGTTCCCTCCGTGTTTAGGCTTGTTATCTGAAGTTGAACTGACCCTTGGATAGCAGTTGGAGATGTTACCATGGTGCCTCCTTGAGTGAACTGCACAAGAAGGTCTGCAACTGGGGCCAAGAGAGAGTAGATCTGTTAGAGATGGTTGTATCTTGTCAGAAAGGCGAAAAACCTTTCACAGTCTTCATCCAGAACTAAGTCTGGTTGATAGGCTCCCAAAGCTCAAGGATCGTTTTGAGTACACGAGCAAGGCTAAGAAAGCGATGAGGGGCGTGACTGATTATCTTTCTTCGGACCAATAGCAGTGTTTGATGACCCTTCTTGCTCGTCGTCTGCAGAGCTCATCAATTGTTGCTACGCTACTCTGAACTGCTTCATGCCCTTGGATGACTTATTGACATGTTCGGTAAGTGATTTTACATCCTGAACAAACAACATCCTGGCTCCCTCGTTCTTGGTCTCTCTGGGATCTAGCGATATACCAAGGAGTCTACGAGTCATGACACTGTGGAACGTCATCTGATGATCGGCCAGGAAGAGTTGGCCGACACTCAATGATGAATAACTGATGTGTGATGAGCCATACGTCATAGTACGGGTAAAGAATCGTCGGAGTATCGTATTCGCAGCTATGTCCCGGCCGTCTCAAGATTCGGGGCGAATAAGACCTTGGGGAGCCTCTCACACATTAGTGACCTTGAGCTCTACTGCTATTCTGTTTCACACCAGTGCCTGCGCTGTACTATGGGTTTGCACAACCGCAGTCATTTGCAAAGGTAGAGGCGGCGCCTCTGTCTATCTTTTGATGTTGTCTCCCGAGGGAACTAACGTTTCATGAGATTGTTCTAATCTCAAGTGGGCATCTACTGCCCCCATATATGGACAAATGACTGGTCCGTGATGCTTTCCTTTGACTCTTAACTCTATGGCTTCTGGACAAATCTGGGAACAGCTGATGATTGACCCTGCAGCATCCGCTGTCCATATCTTCTACCTATGTCCCCTCTCTGCAGTCTCATAACCGACAAAATCTCATTGGCAGCTTGAAGGTGGTGCGCAGGTGGACGACGGGACCTTGAAGCTCAATGCCGAGATTCTGAACTTCCGGTCAGCATAGTTTGTCAGTCTCAGAGAGGAGAGTGACTCACCTAATGATGATGTCGTCGATAACTTAAAGCGCAACCTTCCAAGTCGCCTACATGCAGCCATGCCAGAGAAGACTCACGCTACGAAGCTCTCAAGAGTTAATCCACCGCCTGATGTTGAAGTCTAAGACTTAGCGAGAGGAAACCTGAACCGGCTACAGCCCTCTTCTTTCTTGTCACCTACTTATGGACACACTGACGGGACCGAATGGGTTCTATTCTCATTCTTACTATCCGCTCCTTTCGCATTACTTAGCCACCCTTATCTCATTGCATTTTCAGACGAAAAGTAAGGGGAACGCTGCTCTGTACATTAGGAGCCTAATCCTCAGAAGTCAACATTATAATCATCGTCACTATCCTCTGTCTCCTCACTCGTGTCACTATCAAGGTCTTGAAGGTGCTGAAAGAGACTGGACTTTCTGCAAAGACTATCAAGAGCAGCTTCTGGCGTGAGTGTTGACCGACTTGTTCCTTTAGGGTGGTGCGGTTCACTATCACTTGCTCTTTCTTCTTCCTGACGAAGGGAGGGAAGTAGAACCTCAGCCAAACGGCTGGCGGCCGCTCGAGCACCCATTAGATTCCCAGCGGTCGGCCCTAGCTGAAGAGCTGCAAAGGCTCCAACAACGAAGAAGTCATGGTCAGGTGCCCACCGCAGCTCCTCCGTGAGAACTGGCAAGCCCTGGATGGCCTCTGGCTGTCGAGGAAACTTCTCCTTCAATTGGCTTAGTAATGGGTGCAGATCCATATTCAGCTCTGTTCCGGTGGCTAAAAGTATGCCATTTACGCATAAAGTAAGACTCCGATCTTTTGCATCCCTCTCACCTTGCTGAGGCGAGCTGTAAGCTAGCTTTACCTCGAGAGAACCATTCACTGACTCTGCAACCTGCTCGACGACGGTTTCCTCGAGCAGGGTAAAGGTAGAAGGATCCTCTTGTTTGGCCGCCGTCTCGTGGAGCTTGTGCCAGGCATCAAGGGGAACGCTAGCACGGCCACGAACGGCACGGATTCGCTTCCATCTCTCTTCTAGGTCTAGCCCATAAAACTCGGACAGTCGATAGTGCTGGAAAAAAGGCGACAGCCACTCCACTGGCACGTCGAACTGTTGAACCGAAATGGGCCTTCGGGTGCAGAGGATCACCCGGGAGCCAAGCCTCAGAAGCTTGTCAGCTAGCTGGACAGCGGTAAGGCCACCGCCTACAATTAGCATAGTTCGCCCATTGTATCGTGGCATCCAACCAGTGGTTGCGATGTCTGCGCTATGATAGATCCCTTGGATCTTTTTGCCACGTGTAGAGCTCCTGAGTTGATCGGCTCGTGGTGATGTCGAGTTGACCCCTAGAGGGCGAGGCACTGCTAGTGCCCAGGCTGGTATTCGAGGAGTTCCTGCCCCTGTGGCAAGAACTACTCGAGCTGCGAAGAGCATCTTACCGCTGCCCAGCGTAACTTGAAAAGCATGACCTCTTTCATTGTTGTCTAGCACGTCGATGCCCTTAACATAATCTTTCTCTACGAGGTTGCGAATGTCATAGCGTTGCACCAGGTCTGAGCAAAAGTCTTCAAAGAGTTCTTTGGATGGGAAGGCAAACCTTTCGCGATCCCAAGTGTTGAACATCTGCTGCCGCAGATTAGCCTTCCCTCTTCCCTGTCGTTTATTCTTGTTGAACAGAAATGAAGGTGGTGCTTTTGTCTCTGACGCAAGGCGACCATCTTTCTGAGCGAACTCTCGCAGACCCTCGTCTGTAAGTGGGTCGGGATGCACGATAATGGGGCTACGAAGAAATGAGATATCGAAGGCATTGAAGCAGGCGTTCCAGTTTGCCATCCACTCGCCGGCGGGGTCTATCACCCGCACCTGAGTCGACAAAAGATTGCTACTTCCGTCTTCGTGGCAACTTCCTGGCTGTGGCTTTTGGGTTTGTTTCTTCCGTCCCAGCTGCATCTTTCGCCTCCAGAAAGACATGTGGCTGTGCTGGTTATCGTTGTAAGTGTCACCAGGAGCATCTTCCAGAAGACGAAGGACGAGGGTCATAGCATGGGGTCCGGCGCCGACGATAAGAAGGGGTAGCAAGTGGTCAGGGTCATCGCCAACTTTCTTTACCATGCTCGAGTTTGGTTGTGAATGAGAGGGTGCGCCTTGTGCAAAGGCAGCGGATTCTGCGCGCCTCCTACCCACAGCTACGCTCTTCATTTGCGGAAGAGTGTGTCCTTAGATGGCTGCTACTACGTTCTCGCTGATATGCCACTGGTAGATCTTGGTTAAATGTTTGGCAATGGTTAGTTAGGTTAGAGGCAGCGCCTGGGGAACCTACAGAATCGGAACTTAGTAAGGAAGCGATGATGATGCTATTGCTGCGGCAAGTTAGGGAGAATTCTTGATCTGGTGTGAGCCACAGACGCATCCAACTCTCACTCAGGAGCTGACGATAAGTGAGCAGAGGAAAATTTAAAACTGGGCTTCTGTTGCTGGTGCAGTCTCGGGCGACTCTGGACCATCAAGTTGTTCCCATAGACAGAGGACTAGGAAGAGAGGTGTTGAGCTATCAGAAGGGCAGACTACAACGACAAGAAGAGGAGGAGAGAGAAATGAAGCAAAAGATTCGCCCACGCGAAGGAGAACTCAATGGCCGTGTATTACTATGAATGAGCTTATTAGGGGGACAGAAGATCTCACCAGCTCGCTCACAATCTGCTTCTAACCCCTTGTTGCTAATGACTAGCACTACTCCTTTCGTACCCTCGCCACTTCCTGTCCATCCCTATCATCCTCCAGCGCCACCGTCGGATAGGACATAAGACCTCTGCTGCGGCATAATATAACCATGAGGGCAACAACACGGAGTCCGGCTTCCGTCCCGCGCTCTCCTCCCAGATATTCCTCATTCCTTGCCTAGCCCAGCCACCGGCCTATCCCTGGCTGCCTTCTTTGCCCGATAAAACTATAGGGAGTTAAGAGACCTTGCAAAGGAGGAGGAACAGTCCTCTCTGAGGAAGGATGAAAGAACGAAGAAGAGTAGCAGTAGATAGGCTTCTATCTTCTCTGCTTTTTCTCGCCGTCTGATGGACCAGCAGCAGCGATGGATGATCGCTCGCCGTCTGAAGGCTGCGCCGTCGAATCCACGCGCCGTCGGATAACCCAGGCAGAAAGCCGTTACTGGCATTCAGACCGTCGCGTACTCGTAGTATCTAGGATTATATATTACTGTAACACATTAACAACGACTACGAACAGGTACACTCCTGCTCCTACAGGTGGAAAGGTTGCACGTTTCACGTTTCTATACTACTCGATGACACATGTGCGTTGTTGTAGTTATCTTGGGTTCTCCCTCTCTCTGTCTCTCTATATCGCGCTACCAATCTCTCTCTTTTTCTATCTCTTGCGCTCCTTCTCTCTCTGTCTCTCACCAGCTCTCGCCCTCTCTTGGCTCACTCGTTCTTTTTCTCTGTCTTTGTCTATTTCTCCTCTCTCTCTTCACTCTCTTTCCCTTCCTCTCTCTTCACTCTCTTTCCCTTGTTTCTGGATCTTTATCGCTGTCTTTCCCTCATACAGTTTTAGCCCTGTCACTACTGTTTTACCTTCTAAAGGTTACCCAATGGTGGTACCAATAATGCCATTGCACCGATTACAGGCCCTGTAGTTCTATAGCTTGTGAGCTACAACTATATCTTGGTCTATGATGACGGGCCCTCTCTGATGATTAGCGCTGGTCCTACAGGGAGGAGGAAAGTCTCACGATGGAGCCATGGATTGATGGAGAGCGGACCACCAAGAAGCAAGCATCAACGGCAGCTAACATCAGGTCACGTTGTTGGTCTTGACGTGACCTCCCATAGCGCATGATGACAGAGTAGAAGGGTATCCGATCATCTAGCATGTACATGGCCAAGAGTTTAGCATGGCACGTTCCCGTCTTGCAGGCCATAACCATCGGTCGGAGATGGACCTCACCACGCAATAGTCGCCCAGCGACGTAGGCTGTGGCGATCGGCATGTTCGACTCGTCCCACTCCTCGAACCACTTAGCGTTAGTTGGCGCGGAGAGCTGCTCTCCTTGTGACAGGAGTACAGCGCGTGTATGAGTTTTGATCCGTGACAGGACTTGCGCTGTACTCCTGTCCGTATCATTATCATAGCCCAGCTACTCGTGTTCCTAAGGCCACTCTAGTTATAGCTAAGTCAGTGCTCCTTGTCTATTACATTCCCTCTCCTCAAGGGGAAGTCCTCCCCCGCAGATAGTCTTCGGGTCACAGCGGCAGGGAGCATTGCAAGTATCGACAGTGCCCATGAGTCTTGTAGCTATTCAACACCATATATTAGGACTACATGAAGCTCTCAAGACACGTCGTAATGTTGCTGGCCTATCCCCTCCCATCAGATACGTTCTGCTACGACTGCCCACAAGATCACTTAGGTTTTCTTCCGCGTTGAATGCCTCAGAAGCGTCGAGACGTGATCGTGTGACCATCATTAGGTCTGGAGAAGAGTAAAGAGTGAGCTATGCCGTATAGAGTTACACATTTAGCGCAAAACAGGCCTAGATATACGGTTCCTAACTTTCTCGTTGTTGGTCACCCGAGATGTCCTGGGAGCCTGAGGTCATGCCAACAATAAGTGGGAAAGAGTGCGAGAAGGGGACCTTGCGTTAGCCAGCTTGTTCCTATTACTGCTCTGTGACTACTGCGGCTGCAATCATATTGGTGGGATTGCGTCTCAGCCTCCTCTTAACCTGACAATAGTCGAGAGCTTCACTTATGAGTCCACTGCACTTCAAGAACAGACTCCGCACGACGCTGTGAAAACTCTCACTTTTTCAAGATTAGCCTAATGACGGACCGCTTTGCTCTTGTCAGTCTTCCCCTGAGAATGAAGGATGGCAAGTGGCCACCTTGTTCTCTCGCACCACCGCAGCTGGGGTTAGTAGAAAGCTCTCGGCTATAGATAGAGCTCTGCAAACCAGTTCGTTTCCTTCCGCAGTCCTAGTAGAGGGTAGCAGATATAGTTAGGAGGTTGGTGGGGATAGCGACCATGAAGTTTGGGAAGGCATCTGGTCGTTTTCCAGTTTATTCAATCCTTGCTCTTCCGTGATCACGAGAGCCAAGTCTAGAGGGCGATGCCACTCTTGGTAGTTCTACTGCCTACATATTGTTCCTAAGTCAGTGAAGTCGCTACTCGTCGTAGAACGACCGGGTCGTGGCGACGATGAGCGAGCAAGAGCAAAGAAACCTTCGAAGAAAGGAAGTAGTTCTCCTTTCCTCCTGTCAAGAAAGTGAGTTCTTATTCCCTTTTAGGAAAGGAAGGCATCAAGGGACTTCAACAAAGCAAAGCCCTACTATCAGTCTAACCCCTAGCATAGTACAGGTCATTCTTTGCTTTCTCCTTCAAGAAGACGAGTGCCTCAGGCAGCGTTCTTAACCTGTCCATGTTTCCCGGTGGCTGCGGACTACGGACGACTAGCAGAAGAGGGAATCTTCCACTTCTGGTACCTAATAAGGGTTCGGATTAGACTGAGGTTTATTGAATAACCTCCTCTCTCCGAGGATCTTTACTCTTGTCGCTCGCTAGCTTCGTTGTGAGTTCTGACCAAGAAACGTTGAGGTCTTGTCAGCTTTGTTCTGAGGATCAGCGTACCTCCTGACGCCTTCCCGAAGAGCTTGGCATAATACTGCTCTCTGTGTATGGCCCAGCCAGTGACACCTATGACGCGGCAAAACTGACTGGCCCCACTAGTCATCGTGCTCTTCAACGAAATAGCATTTTGCTTTTGCTGACTTGGCCCAAAGGGGGCAACACAAGGACGTTCATGGGTTTCCCCGTCCTCGTCCGGCTTTCAAGCAACCAGAGAGTAACGTAGAAAAGCGGTCAGAGCTTTATTGGGCCCACTCTCTCTCCTCTCTTCCGGCCACGACGAACCTCAATCATTTCATCGACGATTAGAGTCAAAATCTATCTAAGCTGACAAAGAACCATCGGAAGGGGCACTGCGTTTGTCCACAGACTAAACGTCACAGTCGCCATTTTCTCAATAGCGCTCTGCGGCTGAGCCTTCTAGTGCTGCGGTTGCTTGCTATCTCAAAAAGCCGTGTGCCCAACATACCAGTAGGGCCTAGTTGCCAATGCATCACCTTCACTTTCATCCTCCCGCTAAGCTTCTGCATGTAGGGGCTATGTACCTCTTCCTCTGCCTGTTCTTGATAAGACATAGCAGGCCTGCGCACACGGTAGCAGCGACTCCGACAAATAACGTGGTGCGATTTGGGTCAGAACTCGAAGAAAGGACTCAACTGTTGGTGCCTAGCACAGGTGAACATGGGACAGAGGCAGGGTTATGGTCCATCGGCGCTGCTGATACTGCCAATCAAGCAAAAGCTCCAAGAAGAGAGCATGCAGCGCGCAGAGGTTTCTCTTTCCCCTTGAAGAGAGTTCTTGAAGAAGACGACGACGATGACAGTGACTTTGAGGATGGAGGGCCCATTGACGTAAGAGAAGATATGGAAGATAATGCTCCTAGCAGAGGAAGCAATGACAGGACTAAGGACGTGGATGAGGAGCAAGCAGAAGAAGTTTGGCGTCGAGTGAAGAGAGATATGCAGGATATGTTGGAGAAGCACCGCGTGGAATCCTGCTCAGGGCTAAACGGCACGTATGGCGACGCCAACACCCGCGTATTCTGCGAGGGCACCTTGGAGGTCATCGGCTTCCCCTGCCTGGACTGTGAGCACAAGTTTGATTGGAGAGACATCAACTCCGTTAGGCGCTGTCGAGATAACTCTACATGCCAGGAGTCAGGGTTTAGCTATAGCGTGGACAACTTTGGTGGAACTTTAAGCTACATTGGTCAAGTGCCTACCTTAGCTTCAGGACAGAGGTTCTCCAACCATGGCAACGTACAGGACTCGAGTACTTTCATGTACCGCCAGCGTGAGGATAGCCAGTTCGCTGTGCAGATTACCAAGGGCTTGAATTTAGCCTCCAGTTTCAAAGCAGAGCTCAAGCTACCCTTCGGAGGCCTTGAAAGCGAGTTCAGTGTCGAAGGAAGTCTGTCTAACAGCAAGACAACCCAAACAACGCTGTCCAAAGAATGGACGACGAGTATCAACATCAACCTTCCTCCACACTCAGTCACACAGCTTCAGTGCTTCCTCTGGGCCAACAGATTCCGCGGAGACTTCTCCTTTAGCCTCCGAATCAAGGGTCCCGTCCTCGTGGTTGTATGGAACAAGAATGGTGAGAAGGAGCACCCATACTTTGTCTATTGGAAACCTGAGGAACAACGTGCTACGATTGAACATTGGACTCCAGATGGCTATCAGTATGCAGCTCGGGTTGAAGGTCTTCGTGGCGCCCATGTGGACTGCAATAAGACGATTGAATTTTTTGAAGGGGCACAGCCTGTAGCTGCGAACTCTTCCTCTGCGCCGTCTGGCCAACCAAAATCACTTCCAGCCTCGCTGCTTTCTTCAGCTAGCAGCCCGTCACCTATCTCGGCAGGTGGTGCTCGCCGGTCGCATAGAGGCGGTGGACGAAAAACGCTGGAGGTCTTACCTAGATCGCTTCGCTCCTAGTTGATGAGGCCAAGGCTGCTCTGTTCTTGTCGATGCAGTTGACTCTTGCTTACTTTGTCCATGGTGTCGTTTCGTTATATGTCCATTGTGAGCTCTATTTGATTCTCATTCTTTGTTGGCCTCGTCCTCAGACATCGGCTGTCGTCTTGCAGCCAGTACAATGTCCTTCCTGTTCCGTATCTGCGGCTAGCAGGGGACTAGGGGCGCTAATATTAGTATATGTCGTTTACCTCTCTTCAATAACGCACTGTCGGAGGGTGTGGAGAAGCATCTTAATGGCACCACAGGGGCAACTCCTGGTACCTTGCAGTGGTGCTCGGTCGAGAAAGAGCTCAGTTGAGAAGGCCATGCGAGCGATATCAGCTGGTTGCCTTGCCTTGCTCTGTCCAACAAGTCGCTTCCTTGCTGATTGACCGAAGGGAAAGCTGAGAAAGGATCCAACCTTCTCTACCGTTTGGCTTCATAGCGTATCGCCAGGTAAACCCTGCTAGACATGAACGGACACTGCTGAAAGTAGTCTTGGGGATCATTAAGATGGAGGAGTCAGTATGAGATGCTGAGTAGATAGCACGATATCTCCGTGCTCTGGACCTTCTGTCACCATCATTTGATGAGGGCATCCGACGCCACTGAAACCAGGTGCCAAGGGCTTCTACTAGAGAGGCATCTACTCTTAGTTGCCGAGCCTTTCTTGACATTGACTATGAGAGGAAAGCTTTATGGCGACAAAAGAAGCGTGGTACCGAGCTACTTGTCAGACAAAATCTTATGCATACGGTTAATGAACACCTAAGACAGACGAACATAAAGGGGCAGCAGCGAGTCCATCCTCCATTCTAAGCTATCTTCAGCCTCCTGCTTTGCCCTTGTCAGAAATAAAAACGCTGCGTAGAATAGGCTTCAGAGGGAACCAGAAGACGTACATCCACGCGGTAGCCAGTTATTAGCGCGACCACATGGCCTGGCCCAGTCTAGCTCTGCTTCACAATGTACAACGATGAAAGAGCTACCAGGAACTTGCTGCTTTGACGATGACAGACTATAGGCCGCTCTCGGTGGCAGAAAGTTGTTGGCCCTTCGATGCTGGGGCGCTGTGCTGGCGGACAGTGCCAAGGGTGACCTCCTTAGGGATTGTGGTTCCATTCTCATGCAGAGTCACCGTCTTATTGCAGTCCAGAGCCACTCCTTTCAAGCCTTGAACAAGGGCTTTGTAGGCGTAACCATCGGGCAGCCAGTGCTCTATCCTTCCCTGCGGCTCCTCAGGGTTGAAGTAGGTGTATTGGGGCTTTCCTTTCTTATTGTTCCAGACAACTATGAGCACTGGCCCTCGAGGCTTATAGGAGAAGTCGAACTCGCCAGAGTAGCGGTTAGCCCAGATAAAGCATTCGAGACGCGTGTCAGAGTGGGGAGGAAGGTTCGTGGTGACGGCAGTGGTCCACTGCGTGGATAGTACGGTCTGTTTGCTAGTGCTCCGCGAGAGACTTCCTTCCATGCTAACGCCGGCCTCCAATGAGACACCAGGTAAAGTGAACTCTGCCTGGAAGTTTGTCCCCATTGTGTACCCAGATGTGATCTGCACGGTGAGCTGCGTCTCCTCTCTCTGGCTGTACGTAAAGGTGCTTGAGTCTAAGACGCCGCCAAAGTTGCTGAATCTCTGGCCCGCAGCTAAGATTGGCACTTCGCCTTCTTTATCTAAAGCACCTCCAAACCTCGCGGTTGCTCTCCTGAAGCCTGCCTTGACGCAGTTAGGATCCTGCTGACAGCGTCTGATAGACTCCACGTCTCGCCATTCAAACTTTGCTGGGCAGTCTAGGCAGGGAAAGCCGATAATCTCTAGATTTCCCTCGCAGAAGACGCGAGCATTGTCACTCTCATACTGACCTTTGAGCGCAGCGCACTCATTCCCTCTCTTCTCTTGAACAATCCTGAAGAGATCCTCCTTAACTCTCAACCACTCTTCTGGTCGTTCTTCCTCTTGTGCTCCCTGCTCTTCCTCAGTTGAATGCAAAGAACGACTCCTCTGTCGATGCTGCCTCTCTCTGACTTCTACGTCTCCTGCGCTCAACCAGGTTCCCACTGACGTGCCGTTCTTCACCAACCGCAGACGAGAAGAGCTGCTGGACTTGCCGCCACTGTTCAGGCAGGAGAAGATAGAAGAAGAGCCGGTATCAGTCGGCTGGGACCTTTCAGAGACTCCCGTTGTCTGATAAGCACTGATATCTGCGGCGGTTAGAGGTAGAAGGGTAAACCACGCAAGAAGCACACGAAGCTTCGCCGGGACATGAAGTGCCATCGCCAATCTGTACACGGGAAGCTCCGTCGCCGCAAGGAAGAACTGAAGATAAGAGTCTATGATGGCCCCGGGAAGATGGCGTACGGACAGAGTTAGGTCATGGGTTTCCTAGGGCACCTGAGTCCCAGGAGTCATTTTAAACTCTGCCTCAACACACCACGCTGAGGAGAATAGGACGATGATCGGTCCAAGTCGGTCCGTTGCCGTGTTCTTTAGCGGCAAAGTGGTGCCATCAACAAGGAGCATGACCAGGAACAAAGAGCATATTCGAATGCTGCAGCAGTGTATGTCCGATATTCTAGCAGCTCTTCGAGCAGAGCCGTGGCAAGGACATCCGTCGCATAGATGAAGTCTTCAGATAAAGGACAGTGACAATGGATAAACGCCACGTCCCAACACTCTTCTCTCTCTTTCTTTCTCTCTCTCTCTCTCTATCTATCTATCTATCTATCTATTTATATCTCTCTCTTGCACTCCCTCTCTCTTCTTCTCCATCACCTCTATTCCCCCTCTCTCTCTTTCCTCTTCCTTCTTGGGACAGGAGTGATATAAGAAGGCCAAGGCAACTGGATCAGTCTCTTCACTTTAGACGTGACCATTTATGACCGCCTCATGGTTCAACCTTCCCCGGAGCGCCGCAGAAGAGAGAGCTCAAGGCACTGTCCGAGGACGCTGTTGTTTGACAAAGCAACAGAGCTAGGAACTCTAACAACTATAGGAGAGAGAGGAAGAGGCACAGAAGCTGTTAGGAAATAAGTTGATTCACTCTTATCCTGACAGTCGTCCTCTGTCGTTGTGCCTTGGCTAGGAAACCTAGGGATCATCACAAGGCTGCGATGTGGACTAAGTTATGCAAGCTCCTCTTGGCCAGTAGGGCGCAGCTGCGGACGATCGAACAGAAAGATTATCCCCTAAGACGTCTAAGCTTCACACGATGATCCCTTGGATTCTTGAGGTCACACTGAGGAGGACGAACGCTGAGGATGCCTTGTGGCCCGTTCTGCTGCCTCCTACTTGCTCCTGCATCTCCTGATGGCGCTCTCCACTGACAGTCAAAGTCTTCATTCCTTGTGTCCGGCAGCGAAGCGAACCCCTCAGTCAAGCGCTGAGCTGAGGTAGAGTTCTAAAGGCTCAGAGACAGTCTTGGTCGTTATTTGAGCTTTTGACCCAGTCTAAGCTGGCCAGAGTTTGCTCTAGAGCGGCGCAGAGAGGCGACAACGAGGATAAACTGAAGCATGGACATCGCTGAAGGAATCGATAACTTTGACGCTCCGGCTCTTTAGGCTCCAGGCCCCATCATCATTTGGCTCTTCTTCCTCGTTGACAGTTGTACGCAAAGTAATCTGTGCGCTCTGTCTTGCATGGTAGACTGATGTCGGGAATAAGATTAGATGGGAAGCAGTCGTTCTACTGAGCGTCGTCCTATGACCTATGAATTCACCTGCTACAGCGTAAGATCCGTGTCTCTGTCTTCTCTGTCTCTCTCTCTTCCCTGTCTCCCTCTTCTCTCTCTTCTCTCTCTCTCCCTCTTCTCTCTCCTTCTCTCTCTCTCTCTCTCTCTCTCTTTCTCTTTTTTGCTCTCTCTCTCTCTTTTTCTCTTATCCCCGTCTCTCTCTCTCATCACATTTCCTATTATAGAACTCTTCCCCCTTCCACTCGCCGGTACAGAGTAGTTGAGCAGCATTTATGCCAAAAAACTCTTACTCTTTTCTCTCATTCGTGGCTAAACGTGTTTCCCCGTTGAAGATCCCTTGTCCTGCTGATGTATGGCTTCCCTGCTACTGTCCTTATCTACCTTCCCACATCGACTGTCTCGCTGTCGAAGTCAACCTCGTGGATCATCGAACATTGCGGGGCTATCTCTTAGGTTTCTTTTTAACTAAGAAGCCCTATCCTTGTTGGCACTCTGTCTCTCCTGACCGTCGTCGTCTGAAACAAGGTAGGAGGAGACTGGCGTCGCAGTCGCGATGTATTGCGTATCTCGCCACACTCTGTCTCTCAATATAGATATCCCTACTCTCTGCATAGGCTATCTAGGGGCGCTCTGTCTTCCAAAGCAGAGTGCGGTCGTTTCTCTGATACAAAGACAGCGGTACTGGTTCTGCCTACTACCGTTTTGTCTAACTTAATGTTTGAAGAAGGCCTGTTCTCCTCCTTTTGCTCTTCCCTGTGTGCCTCTAGACTCTAGACGTCGAGGAACACTGATGACTGAGCTCAGAGGCCAGTGCTGAGATTTCGCTGAAGATCTTGAAAGGTTAGAGGCATAGACTATCCCTGTAGAACGAACTGCTGCTCTTGCTCTTGCTCTTATCCCAATCCTTCTCAATCTTCATCGTCTCTCTCGCTGTCTCTTGCTCTCTCAGGCTTATCTCTCTCTCTCCCTCCCCTCTGACCTTAATAATGCTTAGCCGCTGAGTAATATCCGGCCTTCTCTCGTGCAACGTAAAATGCACAATGCTGGACAGTGCGTGATGCCGTTAGTAGCCTCGGCCCGAATGCAAAAGCAAGTTGCCTCCTCATGCCAGACTCTTTCGTAAGGAGGAAAGTTAGGTGAGGCGAGAACAAAGGACGATATTGAGTCAACAGCCCCTTGCTATCTGTGTAGAGGTATAAAGGACAACAGCTCACCGCACCAAATCTTCATGAGTTAAATGAGCAGGACAAGTAGACAGATGAGAAAACGGAGACACCGAGTCTTTTCTGTTCGAGAGACACACGGTCCTGTCCCTGATGAGGGAGAAGAGGAAGGAGACACTGAGAATGCAGACCCTAAAGCCAGCTGTGCATCAACCTCGATCTTCTGCCTGAAAGAAGCCACCAAGAAGTGATCTGGGAGCATCTACACGGCTATCGACGGCTATCAATAAAGTTTGCAAAGCTGCAGCTTCCCTTGAGGCTCGTCATGTCATGAATAACGCTCAGCAGATGGCTGGGGACGCTCCAACTGCTATGGGATACCTTTAAGACTCATCTCTCTTCTTTCTGTCTGAATCCAACGGACCTTTGAGCTCATTATCTAACGCCATCAGAGGATGAAAGGCATCTCAGTACCTCTGAAAGGCACAAAGACTCTTGGTCAAATTATACATTGATAGGTATAACGCCTTTTAACTAGGAGAGAAGAAGAAGGACAATGACGAGAGATGGGAACGAGGGAGAACGCCTAGGACATCACTGGCACAGGTAGATGGACACTGAACAGCAGAACACCGACAAGACACGTAAGAGAGCAACGCGAGAAGCAGGCCAACAAGAAAGACGATAACCCTAAGGAGAGAGAGAGACGGAGAAAAAGGGAGATGCTTTCTTCTCCTTCTCCCCTTCTGCTATATCCTCTATCTTTCGCCCATCTCCTATGCAACTCCCGAGCTCTATAGCTCAATGTGATACTCCTCTGACTGTGAGTGGCGCCTAGGGCTGTCCACATCGACTATTCCCTCCATATAGTCTTCTCCTTCTTCTTCTCCTTCCACCTGCTCCGCGGCCGCACTCTTCTTCCGCTCATGAGCAGGAGAGACGCTTCCTCTCTCATCCTCTTCGATCTCTATTATGTCATCTCTCGAGGAGGTCCGAGCTTTCTGTCGCTGTTGGTTGGAGCGAAGAATTTGAATCTTCCTCTCCAGTGTCATCATCTCTCCTTCTCCTATTGCTCCTCCTCCCCGCTGCTGCTGCTGAGTCAGCTGTGGGAGAGAAGAGTATTGAGCTTGAAAAGGCCCGGCAGGAGACGGCTGAAGGCTCCTATTCGCTTCCGCCCATCTATGATAGTCAGTCGTCTGATACTCTGAGCTTTGATACTCCGTAGAATAGCCAGGAGCTCCCTTCCACTGGCCAGTCCCGGCCACCTCTGGCCCTTCCATTAGCAGCTCAGGATCGTCCAAGTTCTGTCTCTTGTCCTCTTGTTCTTGCCTTCTCTTTCTCTTCACATAGAGACCACCTGCCGTGCCAAGCAGCACAACGCCAAGAACGATGGAGGCAGATAGTATGGCGATGCCCATAGGGCTATCCAGCGCTAAGCCCTCGCCATTCTTGGCTGCAGCGCTGTCTTCATCTTCCCCGCCTGAACCTGCAGAACGAGTAGGAGCAGCGGAAGTACTCGTGTCTCTGCTCCCGATAGGAGGTGACGTTGGAGTGCTAGGACTTGTGGCCGAGGTAGGAGAACGCGTGGGAAGTGGAGAGGAGGATGAGGAAGGAGTGGAAGAAGAAGGAGAAGACGAGGATGTGGGCGTGTCTGCTCCTCCTCCTCCAGTGCAGTCAACAGCCTCAGTCCCAGGCCCAAAGAGATCATTGCAAGTGCCTTGTAGATTGTAAGCATAGCAACCCACGGACGCAGTCGTGGGCGGCCCAAAGCCAGGCTTGGTCTTGACTCTGCAAGGAGGGCAATCCGCTCGTCCTGCCGGGCAGATCACGGCTCCCACCATCTCACAGTCCACGCTACAGATAGAAGAAGAAGAAGAGCTAGACGTCGATGATGCTAGAGACCTTCGAAGAAGAGAAGAAGGACTTTGAGGAGGAGAAGAGAAGGACTTGGCGGAGGAAGATAAGCTCCCAGCCGCGGGGACTAGAGGCAAGTGACATGAGGAGAAGAGGAGGAAGCAGAAGTAAAGAGAGAGATGACCAAAGAGTATAGACTGTCTTCGCTCCGGCCAAGTATGAAGGAAAGGGAAAGAGTCAATGCGAGCCATTTCGAGAGAAGTCTTCCTTGTTGCCCTCAGATTACTGCGGCAGAAGAGAGAGAGATGTCCTCACTCTTTGTATTTGGCAAAACGAGAGAAGAAGACGAGCCCACCAGCAGCAGGGAGAGAAGAAGAAAGATGATCCACTAGCTCAACGTTGGCTGCTGCTATCTCTTCCGTGTTAGAGCAGCGATGTAGAGACAGAGAAAGGGAGATAACCGGTGCGTCAGAAGAGGAAGAGACAGAAAGGCACCAAGCAGCGCCGATTTTCACTTGTTTTCTTCTCTCAGAGAATACCTCCTTTTGTCTCTCTCTTTTCTCTCTCCTTTTGTCTCTCTCTTTTGTCTCTCTCTTTTTCTCTCTTCTTCTGTCTCCTCCTTCTGGATCAACCTAGAACTAAAAATGTCTCTCTTCCTCTTGCTTCGTTGCCTTCTTTAAACGCCCAGCGCTGTGGTTCTACGCAGGGCGCCGACGAAGAAGGAAGATAGAAGACTGATGACAGGCGAGGGAGGAGGACTCTCGCGAACAGACGACGACGAGGAAGGAGCAGATTGAGGAGAAGGGAGTGGAGAGACAGAGACAAAGAAGAAGAGAGTGGAACTTAATAGCCAAGGGTGCGGTCTAGAGGAGAGGAGAGAAGAGAGAGGGCGAGAGAGCAAGAGAAGTGCTGTCTATGGAATCCTCTCTCTCTCTCTCTCTCTTTCTCTCTCTCTCTCTCTCTCTCTCTCTCTCTCTCTCTCTCTCTCTCTCTCACAGCTGTGGCGCTGGCCAGCAGGAGGCGGGCAGGGCGGCCGAAGGTGGGGCATCACCGCCCCAGAGGAACGATCTATTTTCTGTCCTAATTACCAATAAGAATCCTATTATCCAGTATAGACGGACAGTAAATGCCTTCTATCCTGTATCCGACCGGGACCCCTGTCTGTTGAGACTGTGGGGCCAAAGCTACGAAGATTTTGTGCTGATGAAGAAACTGCCCCATGAGACGGAATGCTATCAGGTAGAGGCTTGCAGGATATGGATCACTAATGAAACGCAGCGGCTAATCTTTGGGAGGATTGGACATCATCGCCAGTCCGACCGTCAGCCTTTCTCCTTGCTCCAGGCGCTTCAGTGCCTCCCCGTCCTGGACAGAGAGAGAGAGAGAGAGCGAGAGAGGGAGAATAATGATGGGGAGAGAGAGAGAGAGAGAGAGAGAGAGGGAGAATGACGGAGAGAGAGAGAGAGAGGAGAGAGAGAGGAAGAGAGAAAGAGGAGAGAGAGAACAAGAGAGAGACACAGAATGAGTACAGTGACAGTAATGGTAGCACAGGGAACGACGTAGGGAGAGCAGAGAGGAGAGTGGACGCAGGGAGGAGGAGAGAGGGAGAAGAGGGAGAGAAGAGCAGGGGGAGAGAGAGAGAGAGAGAGAGAGAAGAGAAGGGACAGTGCGGGGCACTTATTAAGGCCGTGGGAGGAGATTGGAGAAAGAGCCGAAGGCTGGTGATGCGGAAGATAAGACGGACTTGAACGGCGGGCAGAGATTGTGGGGAGAGAGGGAGAGAGAGACATTGCGATGATCAAATAGAAGCAGCTTGCAGTCAGAAGAGAGACAGAAGGTAGAACTACAAATAAAACAACAGGAAGAGCGCGTCATAACAAGAAAGAGAAAGGAGGGGGAACGAAGAGAGAGAGAGAGAGAGAGAGAGAAAAGAAGAACAGAGGGTGTGTCTGACGATCGCGGTGCGTGAAACGGTAGGAAGGAGGAAAAGAGGGAAGAGACAGAAAGAGACAGATCTTTCCGTCAGACTAAGATGAAAGTGAAGGAAACAGAGAGCGGCGACAATAAAGAGATAGACAGAGAAAAAAAAAAGAGAGAGGGGGAGAAAGCGAGAGAGAGAGGAAAGAGAGAGACAGAGAGAGGCACAGAACAAAAGAACTCTTGAGATTGTGACGAAGAAGAAAGCGTTGATGAAAACTTACAAAGAGGGATTCTTTCATAAAATAGCTCCTTGGCTACTCTACCATATGTCTCTCTCTCTCTCTCTCTTGTCAGAACAGTCTCTAACTTTTTCAAAGGAACGTGGGCAGACTTAGAGAGACGGAAAGAGGCTGCCAGAGAGAGAGAGAGAGAGAGAGAGAAAGTGTGTCATGAGGACTATGACGGCAACAAAGGGATAATAGGATGCATTAAATCCTACGCCATGCCGCGAAACAACGGAGACAAGCGAGAAGGATGTAAGGGAAGAAGAGAGCCTTGAAGAGAGAGAGAAAGAGAGAGAGAGGCTTAGGAGAGAAGCACCACCAGATGATCCTTAACTGAAAAACTGACAAATGAGAACAGACGAGAGAGGAAGAGACACCACGAACGTTCATAATAGGAAGGTAGTATCAGTGAACGAACGGTTATTCATCCATACATTGCTCTGTCCTTCTCTCCCGTCTTGCGCTCCTTCTGTCGCATTCTCTCTCTCTCTCTCTC
>FLMG01000725.1:0-10877 GCA_900088475.1 Hyphochytrium catenoides
TCTATTTCTGTTGCTCTCTCTCTCTCTCTCTCTCTCTCTCTCTCTCCCTCTCCTCTCTCTGCTCTCTCTCTCTCTTGAACCCAAAGGAAACGACGATGATAACCGCTGTGAGCTGGTTTGAAGGGCCTTTCTCTTCTGTGTCTCGCTGCCGCAGGCGGCTCATGATGATGATGGGAGACGCCGACCGCCGCAGTAAGAAACAGAGATTCTTCCCTCTTCCGTCTCCTCGTGCCCCCAGCAGGAGAAGAAGCGCTCTTGTCTTTAGAGGGAGAACCGTTCTCCTCTTTCCCCTCGTCGTTGTCGCGATGGCGCTCCTGCAGAAGAGAGAGAGAGAGCGCTTGACATCATCCTTGTTGGGCCAGCGACTGCTGCCCGTTGCGCCAACGAACAGTCTTTCTAGCCGTTCGTCCGCGGTTGCTGCTCCGTCCGACACCGTGAGGAACGAGTGAGAGTGACGATGGGCCAGGTAACAACGCTGTCCAAGAGCGCCACGTTCAAGCGCTTCGCGGCGTTTCTGTTGTCCGCGGTCGCTCTGGAGCTCATCGGCCTCCTCTTCATCGGCCTCTGGTTCACTATTTACTATCTTCTCCTGTCCACTTCGCCAGAGCCTCCATCTGTCTCCTTCTGTGCGTTGCAATGTCCCGAGGCCGAGTGCACACGTGAGAGTCTTCCCTTCTTGGGACGCTGCGAAAGGCTCGTTAGCAGAGGAAACATTGCCTTTTCTGCTCTGTCTATCCCTGCCTCCTTCGCCGGCATCCCTTATCTCTATCTAGCGACATTTGGAGCCAACAATGCCTCAGCCCCGAGCTCTACTATTGCCCCATCTTCACCTAGTACTACCGCTTCTCATCTAGGACAGAAGAGTCAGAGCTCAGAGGATCAGGTGAGGCGGAGGCTGGTCCCGAAGAGCGATGATAGCGCGGCGAGGAAAGAGCATCGTCGCTCTTCAAGGCAAATCTTCTGCGTCTCAATAGTCTTCATAGTCCTTGCGACCATTGGATATTGCCTCGAGGTCTTTGTCTTTGACGAGTATTTCTTTGTCTCTCAGATCTTCTACGTCGGGCTTCTGCTATGGATTAACTTTGACCGCAGCGCCATCCGCTATGCGACCTCTGTCCTCGTACATATTGTCCCTCCGATCATCACGATTGCCATGCTGCAAGCCCTGCTCCTCTTCGTGTCAGGCTATCCAGGGGCAAACGCCTTGTTGGTCAACTACATTCTATGCAGTGCTCTGACGGTTCTTCATCTGGCTGTGGAACGCAGCGTCCACGTGCTGAATGCTCTGTACCATGGCAACATCTCTGTCCAATTCTTGCTCTTTTACATCTACAGTCCCTTCCTACTGCTTCAGTTAGGTGCCAATATTCTCCTAGTCAAGGGCGACATCTACCTCTTGGTCATGAAGTCAACGCTTGCGTCCTCTCTGGGATGCCTGGCGGCCATAGCGTGGGACTTCTACTTTGAAAGAGCACTGCTAGATCGACTTAACGCAAAGATTGTTGGCTGTCTTTGTCAACGCCGCAGAGACCTTCCCTTGCCTTCTTCTCCATCTCCACTTCGTCTGCATTCTGCTGACAAGAAGAGTCAGGAGAGCCCTCTTAGAGCAGAGAAGGGAACTGTGTCTACCAGTGAAGATCTAGGAAAGGGCATGAAGTCTTCTCCGCAGACTTCTTCTTCGCGTAAGGTCAAGGTCCACAAGCAGCAGGAGACGCCGATGCCAGGGAAAACGTTACAAGGCAATACCACTGACAATCCTGACACTCAGCGCCGCCACCACGGACGCTGCACAGCAGCCGTGGCTGCGTCGCGTACCGAGATCTCGCATAAAGGAGACAAGCACTTGCGCTTGGACCAGTGGAGCCGTATGGTCGTGGTCATGGTAGCGTCGACTTTGACCTCCATTGCGGGTCTCATCGCAACCTTGATCTTCCGGAACTTCTACTATCGGCGGCTGATCCTTAATGAGCCTTGTTATAAGCCGCAGCTGAGCGCCATGGAGGCTCTAGATTTCTCTCTTGACCACTTCTGGACTTGTCTGATTGCTATTCTGCTCATGTCACTGCTCCTTATTCTGCTCCATGTGGCGAGCTTTCCTATCCTGCAAGTGTGGCATGAGGAGAGATGGAATCTGCTTCGCCATGCGGGTTTTCTTCAGCTTATCTATGGTCCATACTTCTATGGCCGGACATTCAGCA
The DNA here is from genome assembly GCA_900088475.1 of Hyphochytrium catenoides. NCBI lineage: Eukaryota > Hyphochytriomycetes > Hyphochytriales > Hyphochytriaceae > Hyphochytrium > Hyphochytrium catenoides. Next base: position 2,199 of record FLMG01000725.1, read on the forward strand.
ACTTGGCGGTCGGTGAGCCAGTTTGCTAACTTTTGCAGTGTCATTCGAGCTCTAGCAGGATATTTACTGGCATGAGACAGCGGTACAATCAGGACGGGGAGTGACCCAGGTCTGCCACACCTCAATGACTGCGAAAGAGTCAGGAGGAAGGCGTCTGCACCTTAGCTCTTGCCCAGCGGCAGACAGTACCATGTGTCTCGAACTATCTGGTCTTTACGAGGGCACAGTCTTCTGATCAGGTGTGAAGCCTCACAACTGGTGCTTGCGCTGCTGTCACTTCCCCACCATGGCAGCAGGACTCCAAAGAGAGCGGCATTCAACATCTGCCTGGAAAGGCGCTATCAAACGTCAAGTAGCAGACGAGGCTATCTAGCCCAAGCGCGGCAAGATTTATGTGCACTGGCTACTGAGTGAGGACCAGTACAGAGGAAGGCCGTGGAGGAGGTACAGACGCAAGGAAGCCTAGCTGCTTGTTTTGGTCGTGACGACATGGGCTGGGGATCTACCAAGAGGATGGTGTTATCCTCACAATGATTCAAGGAAGTGAGAGAGGAGCATCTTCCATCGTGGCGACGATGCCTACATACCTTCAATAGCTGTGAATCAACTTATGAAAAATAGGAGAAGGATGATGATTGAGAGACTCCGGAGACAATGTAAATGCTTACCATCCATACTATCGGGCCAGACCCACACCACCTGCAGCTCGGCTAGTTTACACCGCCGCCCGCCCAGAGTCTTCACTGCTGGCTTTTAATGATGAGTAGATCCTTTCTTTCCATTTTTAGGAAGATATGACTTCTTCGGGCTTCGGCGCTGCGCCCCCGCAGCATTAGTGGCGTTTATGACTAGTGAAAGTCTCGCTCTACAAGTTTCTTTCTTTCTTTCTTTCTTTCTTTCTTTCTTTCTTATGCTAACGAGCAGTTCTTCATCACACTTCTTCCTCATCTCACCTTGACGGGTCCCTTCGTTCATCGTGCTACCTACTTCCTGAGAGAAGATTGTCTGGTTAGGTTTCCCTTATTAGTTGGTGGCTTAATAAGATTGGAAGCCGCAGCCAGCAGCCATCCTTTTGTCGCTCTACCACGAGGAGGAAAGAGTTTTCGCGACCGTTCTTTCTCCTATCCCTTCTTCTGACCCATTATAATAAGCCAAATGGTAACTCCTGCTGCTTGCTGCTCATCCGTCTGATGACTAAATGATGTAGATGGGTGGAGGAGGGACAACAGCAGCAGCCAAGAAGAAGAAGGAGGTTAGAGGAAAGAAATAATGGCCACATAGAGCTTCTACAATGACCGTGTTGATGGCAGCAGATGCTAGTAGCCCCTTGGCAGCAGCAGCCGACACGATGATGACAGAAGCTTCGTAAGAAGAGCCACCCGATATTATCTCTCTCGGAGGCGGACAGGAGGGCCTTTACGGCTGCGGCGATAAAGTAGTTGAGAGCGCTGTTCAGGATCCATTCCTCCCTTCGCTGTCAATAGAGAGGGAGGAGAGAGCGGTGGAGACGAAGATAGATTGAAATGAGCTGAAAGAGTGCAAAGGGAAAAGATTCTTTCCTTGGCCTGACATACCCGTCGCTTTTTTCTCTTTCCCTCAGTTGTTGTCCTTTGAACTTCCCCTCTCCTTTGCCGACAGCCCACCATCAAGAGGATGCCCTTCTTCTTAAACCCCTGATGACAGAAAGGAAACAGAGAGTGGCATGGCCATTAGACGAAGGGCGCAAATGAATGAGAGCACGAGCTGAAGAGGCAGCCGGAGGGAAGTGAGGAAATGGGGCACTGATGCTGTCATTTGGTCTCCAATAATAACTGTCTTACGCTTTTCCTTCTGCTCATTATCCGGATGCCTGACAAGAGCACAAGGCTGCTAACTAAGTGCCACAGCCAGAGGCCTCTACGTCCTTGTGCTCTTGTCACGTCATCCGGGTGAGCAGAAAGACAGGTAAAATATCCCGGGAAGATAGATTATCCAGGCGCGGTTAGAGGATGGGACTGAGCTTCGCTCCTCACTGTGAATCAGACGTGCTCGGTCAGCCTCAGCCTCTAACTACACCTATGCAATGCTGCAGAATAATCAACCGCGCGTGCCCGCCCATCGCTGATTTTGACCTGTGCTAGAGGCAGACAATAGTGTTTATTTCTTCAACCCTTTCTTTAGACCTATGACAGCGCCGGCAGCCGGGGTGGGAAGAAGGAGCAGTGTTCGTTATCGCTTAGTTCTTCGTTAGTTCGTGAGTTAGGATACGGGCTATCAGTTAGTTACCCGCCTACGGGCAAGAGTTTCCTTCCGCTTGATCCAGCCAGACGGCAAAAATTATAGCATTGTCAAGCGCCAACCTGATCCCAAGCCAGAGGCTTGGATTCTTAATGCTCTTGTCACGACAAGCACGGCGCGAGCAGAATGAAAGCTCTGTCTTTATTAGGCGAAACTCCTCACTCACTATCTTTCTTCTTCTTTAGCGCTGTCTCGATGTACTGGTTCATAATCTCTTCATGCTTCCACATGCTGGAAGTGCCCAAACAGATCCTTATGCTTGCTAAGATTGTCAGCGATGACTGATCGAAGCGACTGGGATTGCCCGTTCTCAGACGATAGTTTTTGAAGAGAGTCACGGAAGTCTTCCGATTGCCAACAACCGCTCCAGTCTGCCCATTTAAGGTCCTTCTTGAAGCTTGCGAATAGGATCTCGTTCCCAGTAAAATAGTTGAAGGCAGCCTCAGGGCGATCGATTGCAGCAGACTTACGGCCAAAGAAAGGTGTTCTCTTGTCGTGTCATCATTATGCTCATCGCCTACTGATCGAAGCTCTTGTTTGGCTACATCCATGACGGTGATTTTCTTGTAAGCACTTTTGGCTACGCCGCGACAAGGTTGAATGCTTGATGAAGCACTAGTCACTAGCCTCAAACTGGCAGGGCCAAAGTTTATCTATGGTCTGGCTATTAAACTGCCATCAACTTGGCTGCGTCACCTTCCTTGGACCTCAAAGGACGTGCACATACAAAAGCAATCTAGTAGGAGACTAATAGGAAAAAGGTACGACGAGCTAGCTAATGCATCTGTGCTGGGTCCTTCCTTGGCTCTCATCTATGACGTCAGGGTTCTCATGCCCTTATATGCATATAGTCTCATAAGCTAGAAGCTTGTACTAGGAAGAACTTCACATTTGGCAGCAAATCTCTGGAAAGGATCCAGCATCATCCTGTATAGCTCGTCTTCGCAACGCTGGAAAACTGCAGGCAGGATCTGGGAATGGACTCAAAGAGCTCTTCTCGTCGTGCTGCTGACAGATTGCATTCACAGCGTTTAATGTCGCCTTCCGCACCGAAGCGCTCACATTCACTTCGAAGGGCGAGCCGACGTCAATGTAGTCTTTGCATATTTTCAGTGCTGCCGCGAAGTTGTCGTTATCCAGAGACTGAAGCTGCTTCCGAAACAGCTCTAGCTGATTGACAAAGAGCATATTCTCAACACAGAGCTCTCGAGCCAAGTAAAGCTTAAAGCTCTTGTGAAGCATTGCGTCAGTTGACAGCTGGGCTTTCAGCTCTGCCGGGGTCTTAACCTTGTGAATCTCCCCGCTGAACTTGTACTCCTCTGACGTGACGGCGCTAACCCTGCTGCTGGTCCTATGAACCTTATGGGCTCCATAAACTGCATCAGAGGTTACACTGTAGGAGACATAGTACAGAGCCGGCAAAGAGTACATCGCAGCCCAGAGTAGCATAGATGGCCATGCGATGTTGTTGAAGATTGACGGGTCTGCGCCTTTCCAGAACTGCTTTAGATAGTAAGGCAGCTGGGAGAAGAGCAAACCTCGGCCAACCCACTTGTTAGCCTTCTGATAGCGCGCACGGAAGGGATAGCTTTCTTTCACATTCTTTACTAGAAGAGAGACGCCCAAGCTCATCGCCGTCGTGAACACAGGGCAGATGGCAACAGCCGCAAACTGTTGAGTCACCAAAGAGGAGCACTACCAAAGCTGTCGGACCGGCAGTAGCAAGGCTTCAGAGTCGGTGTAGACAAACCTAGCAATGGGGACCATGATCGTTGCCGCTAGATACACGGCGTAGCAGATGGACTCAAAGACGTAGTTCTTGAGCCAATCCTTCCTTCTCACGAACCAGTTCTCGAAGTCGCCAATGGCCATGTGAAACTGGATACTCTATAGAAAGTAAATGCGAGCAGACGCCGTTGTTCCTGCGGCTCCAAAGGTAAGAAAGGGAAAGTACATGATGATCACGTGCGCCCAGCAAGGAATGGCGTCCGGAGCAATAAGAAAATGCGTGTAGGTGAAGGCCACCAAGGGATGTGAAAGCACGATGATGCTCTGCCAGTGGTAGGGTTGAAGGCTGCAAGGAAATCGGCGCCTATTCTTATGGTACCAGACGAAGAGGAAGATTGATGCCGCTGTGACCAGTGTCTGGTAAGCCCATGCGTAGTAGTATGGCCAATCTGAGTAAGTTGGCGCGGGGAAGTTAGACAGCTGCGGCTGTGGCCGTCCGTCATCAGGAATGACATTATCCACCATTTCATCTGCATCTGCGTGAAACGCCATTGCTGTCTTCTGTCCTATCGATCTCGGCTTGCCGTCAGGAGGCTCTTCAGTCGTCAATGGTTTATACTGCCGCCAGATTAAGACAGCGCCGCGCTCGTTGGCTAGCTGCCAGGCATCCGCTGCGCTCGGGGGCCGTAGGATGTCCTCTTTCTTCACTGCTGAAGGTCTACCTGCAGTTGGGCACAGAGAAAGATAGCAAATCAAGGGCAAAGCTTTCTGAGATCTCTGCGAGGACTGAATCTACAAAGTAGAACTTCATCTCCGGCAGGCGACGATAGTCTGTGCGCGGCTGGCTTGCCTCCGCTCCTTCTACGGAAGAAAAGGTGAGACGACTGAGAGTCACTCTTACCTTTCAGACTATCAAGCTCATCAATCGAGCATCCATCCATGAGAGGCAGGCAGCTAGCAGAACCTCTTGTCTCAAAGCTTGCCAAGCTTCTCATCAAAGATGTAACGAACGCCATTTACCTTGAAGTTCTTAGGTCTGGCAGGTCAGACTCTAACGGGTCAGCACGTCACCTTGTCCTTCCGTTACTTGCCTGACGTTTCGTCAGCATCTGAGCCGCTGCTGGACAGCTGCCGGTTTCTTGACTCCTCATCTTTTCCTCAGCATCTGCTTGTTTGGCCTTGCCCGGCTCCTGCTGAACGCCAATCTTCAGAGCATTCCTGCCCGGCTCCCAAAAAGACTCGGAAGTGAAGCCCAAGAAGCTCCTTCTCCTCCGCACTACTCATCAGTCCTGCAGAAGCTTTCCAGCTCTTCATCAAGCGGTCTTCTATTATCACCTCGCCCCAACAAGCACCTGATCTGGCTGCAGTGGGGATTGCCGGGTTCTGAACGCCACTCTTCAGTGCAGTGCCGGTTCAAAGACTCTGAGGGAAGCCGAAGCTCGCTCATTCTCCGCAGTCAGTCCTGCAGGAGAAGCTCACTACTAACTCTTCAAACTCTCCTATTATATTATGCAGACGACGGGAGCACCAGGGTATCCGGTCTTTCGCAAGCTCTAGGAGGATTCTGGCACCAAGTTCCAATCAGTCCAGCAGAACTTCAGCGCATTCTTGGCGATGGTGGGTCCAGGTGTTCACATCAACCGAGCTAAGCGAACACTAACAAACAGAGTTTCCTTCGTTATATCAACCAGCTTACGCTGCTGTTAGTCAGCCTCACCTTCCAGAACCCAGGACGGCTCTAAGCCTTTCTGTCCGTCAACACTGGCCGCCAAGTGTTCCATTATTGATAGTAGACATGCCTGTGTGAGCTCCCCATGCTTCCATCGCGATGCAAGCGTCAGGGCAGTCTCGATATGACACCAAGAAAAGGCAGGCTCAACACACTTGGTCGCGGCTGCTGAACGCCGGAGGACAGAGCTGCCCGTAGCAAGTCGCACAATACCTTCTAGCAGCTAGAGGATGAGGACACAGAGCTGGTGCTTCTATCCTATTACGCTTACCGTCAAGAGAAGTAGAGCTCGGCGTCTTTCTTTCTCTCTCTCTCTCTCTCGTTCTTCCTCTCTTGCTCCTCCTCAACTTTCTCCCTCCTTCCCATTTTTTCTCTCATTGTCCCTCTTCTCGCTCTCTTCTCTCCATTGCAGACACGCACTCTCTGCTGCCACATCTTCACACTGAGACACACTCTACATCTTGGGTTTATGTAAGCGATAACAAACACTCTTGCTCCTCCTGCAGATGATCCTTTAGTCAGCCGTCTTCCAAGTGTCAGCCAGCAAGCGCGCCACCACGTCGTCACATCTTTATTTCCTCCTTACTCATTGCTTCTTCTCAGATTCGTTAACGATGGTCTGAGTCTTGTGAGCTTCCCTGCTACGGTCTGGGATCCTCTCTTCACCAACTCCTCCTCCCAGAACAGACGTAGCAAATGGGGCCAACAACGCGTTGGCAGGTTTATAGAAAAGTATGGGAGGCCTTGCCTTACTGCCGCTGAAGGCTAATGGGCATGTTTCACCCCGGCCTTCGGTCTGCTCAACAGCTCAGAGGCTCTTTGGCGGTCACCAATAGCTTGGGCCATGCAAACATTGTCTCCTCCACTTAGGAGAGCTTAGCGCATTAAATTGCTTGCAGTGCCTTCCCATAGAAGAACCAATAAACCTCAGGTCATCGCAAGAGCCAGGCAAAGTTCATCGATCGTGGGCCGAGGATCTGGGTGAGCATATTCATGACGACCGTCGGACTGAGTTAGCGTGCCCAGGCAACAACCACGCCTAAGATAGCAGAGGGCAGCATCTGTTTCCGATTCTTCTCTGTTCTTAATTGCCATCAGAGCTTTTCCTCTTCTTGTTCAACTCTCCTTCCACTCTCGTGGTGGAGTGTCAATGTTTATCGCCAACCTTACATCATGTGTAAGACTTTCTCAAGATTAGTTAGCACTGGCCATCCAACATCAAACTTCAGGCGGATGGCCAGTGCTAACTAATCTTGAGAAAGTCTTACATCATGGGAACGGAACGACACATATCTACGTGCTTCTATACGTGCGGAGGTCAAAAATAGGAAAGCAGAGAAGTTGTCCGCGATGCTTGGATGAGACAACGGGGTGAGCTTAGAACCCGGAAGGAAGAAGTAGACCCTTTTTTATTGCATGGCATGTGACACAAGTCAAGAGAGTGTGAGGTAGCTTGGTTGGTCTTATTGCCGTATATACACCTAGTAGTACAGCCAGCACCATCACGATATGATTGAGAATGATAGCTCCTCCTTGGAATATAGTCTTCTCTTCGTGGCTTCGGTGAAGAAGAAGATGAGGGGCTGCGCGGGCAATGATCATAAGCACCCATGCCATGGAGAGAGAGGAGGTGCTTGCTCGCAGAACAACAAAGAGGAGAGAGACTCTGAGACAGGCAAGAGTAGGGCGGTAGAGAGCGTATAACAGTGAGGGTGGCCGGTGAACTGACGTGAGAAGACGTACTAGGTAAAATGGTAGTGCCTGACAGCAATAAAGTGTTAGGTGGCAGCCAAAGCAGAAGACATGAACGACGTTGACTCCTCCATAATAGTAGCAGAGAAACAGATCTAGCCGTGCGAGCGAAAGAGTGTTCTATCACATCGCAAAACGGATTGACGCTGTACCACCCTCCTCCTTTTTCTTCTCTTGGCTTATGAAGAGTGGTACAAACCAGATATTGGAAGACGATACGAAGCTTGACAGAGTACCAAGCTTCTCTGCTTTTCATCGGATCTCACTTTGTATCTTAACTTCTTCTTCTTGTGCGTACCTTATAACCACCAGCAGTAGAGTAGACCCTTAGTACATGGCAACGTGTCTCACAAGTCAATAGAGACTGAGATTGCTTGTTGGTGTCTTTTGCTGTACAGCTAAAGTACAGCCAGTACTTCCTGCTGAGGGTAGCTTGTCACTCTGCTTCTGCTAGTAGTATGAGAATGACTCTGGAAGCGATGAGAAGAACGTCGAATCGAGGAGAGGAGAAAGTGAAGATTGTCTAACATCTACCGCACTGTCCTCTGAAAGTGCCGAGCGTATAGTAACAGTTGGACTTATATGATGAAGATACCTATATGTGTATACATAAGGCGGTAGTACCAGTTAGTCCATTGGACTCTACGAGCTCTCGTTCTATCTCCTGGAGCGACAAAGTGCCAGTATCAGGAGGTGAATAGGAAAAGGCGCTCACGATCAGCACAGCCTTCAACAGAATAATGAATAAATCATTAGCCGACGAGGAAGAAGGCAGGCTTCTCCTCCGTCTCTACGTGGCAAGTTACCGCCTCTCTGTTTCTCTGTCTCGTTGACACTGATGATGAGTTTGTCCTTGCTAATGCTTATCTCTAGTTAGGTAGAAGTAGTGTAAATCCTGCCCTGGAACCAGACTCTGTCTGTCACTTCCGGCATCTCGCACAGCCAGACTACATCTCTTGGAGCAACAAAGCGCCAGTATCAAGACGTGTATAATAAGAAAAGGCGCTCACGATGTGCATGGCCTTCACCTGGGCTAGTGCATTCTATTTAGCCGACGAGAAAGGCGGGCTTCTTCTCCGCCTCTACGCGGCCAGTAACCGTCTCTCTGCGCTCTGACATTGAGAATGAGTTTGTCCTTACTACTGTTAATGTTAATAATAATGTTACTTCACAAGTAGTTCACAGGTTGGACA